>MEJB01000019.1:0-76680 GCA_001752375.1 Rhazya stricta | reverse complement strand
GTGCTTCGTCCGGAGTGGCTATGGGTTTCGGTGGAGACTCGGAAATCACGAAGCCTTTGTGTGCCGGGGACCGCAGCAAGCATGCCCAGCAGCGGGATGGGAGCAGGTAAAACACAGGACAAGCTTCAGTTGGCGTACATTCCTGCGGCAACCCGTAGGCATCAACGAAGGGCAAGTTGATCAGCGATCTCGGTGAGTTGGGAGGACTGACGACCTCAGGCACGGCGAGGAACAAAGACAGCGGTCGTGAGGCCGGCCTTTGTCGCGGGCATTGGATCTTAGACGATCTCAAGGCACGGACGATGGAGGAATGGCAAACTGAAAGTAGTGGAGATCTGCAAAGGAATGGCCGCTATGAAGAGAGGAAGGAAAACCCGCGTCAAACGGCAGTGGCATCAGACGTGAGGCGGTTGAGAAGAGAAGAGAAGAGGCTGCGAGTAGGGTTTGGCGGGCGGGGCGGCAGGAGGAAGAAGATGAGAGTTTCTTTAGGGTTTTTTTTTTTTCCTTTTCTTTTCTTTTTCTTTCTTTTTATTTTCTTATATATTTTCTTTTCTTTTTAAAATTCATATTTTGGATCGTAACCCGAACCCTTCGGGCCTTCTCATCCAAATTTAACCCAAAATTCGTAAATTTAATATAACGGGCTTCCTTTCGATAAAAAGTTCAACTTCCGACTAACAAACAAATAGGTCCACGAGTCGAGCCTTTAACCAAACGATAACTCTTATTCGACATGGACAATATTTCTGCACTTATTAAATGTACGATTTAAAAATATTAATCATATATAAAATGTCCAATCCTAGTTGGCACACAATTTCACGAGACCAACAAAAAATTCATAAAAGTAAAATCCCGAGTGTTACAGTTTGACTCTCCAAAGTCTACCTCCACATCCTAGTATATCTCCTAGGATTTTAAACTTTCACTAATTACATGAAGTTTAGCTCACCTTTTTCCAATCCAAGGAGATGCACCCTTCCTAGGTTTTGCATAAGTAACCTCTCAATACCCACAAAGATAATTAAGTAAACAAGAACTCACTTCAGTAGGATGTGTTTTATGAAAGAAGCTCAATATAAATCCCTTGAAGGACGGATGATACAATTTTGATCTCTAATCATACATTGAAATGAGTTTCAATAAAGAGGATAAAGCTCAAATAATGTTAAAGATTTAGGTCAAAATAAAATGATTGCRAAATTGATAGCTCAAATATTTTTTTTCTTGTGTTTATAGCWGATATTATTAGCTTTTTGTAGGTCTAAAAACTAGGTTATATAGTGAGAAAAATAATAGTTTAGTCAAATAGTTGTTGAACTAGCCGTTAGTCGGTATTTTTTTAAATGCATGATTGCATGGACATGTCTATGTGTCCTTGGTACCTTCCATGAAATAGTCCTTAGATTTCTAAACCCTCTAGATAGTCACAAACAAAGGCACAGATAAAACATACTGTTCGTGATTAAGGACTGTCTTAAGGATGGTTCAACCGTCTTTGGCATGCATTGTTGCCCAAAAAATATGTAAAGATCAGTCTTTTCAAAGCGAAATAATTTCGCAATGTAAATAAGGCTAGTATTTTTCAAAACTTCTTTTGTGATATAAAAAAACTTGTGCAAAGTTTTTCAATATTTATGAGCTTTATGAACTTAAAATAACTCTAAAAAGGATTAGTCACAAAATAAATATTTAACACTAGACCTTACATGACTAATCAAGACTAGTCTATGGTCTTCATGTCTTCAAATTTTCTAGAAGCTTGAACGTACGTTTGACTTGAGATCTTCAACTTCTCCTTGTGAGTTGCATTGCATTAGARTCCATCTCAATAGATATATGAGTAATGCTATGATCTTCTTAAGCTTATGACAAACTCACAATATCATTAGCAATGCTCAATGCTTTGTTATTCTCAAAATATGGTTGATTGTGAATAAGCACTAAACCCTAACAATCTCCCTCCTTTTTATGATAACAAAACATTGATGTAAAAGAGAGATAATGAAAATAAGAGTATAATCACAAACGTATGAAGATATGAATAAGTATACTCTGCTCCTTTTTAACAATTGTGCAATATAATAAATAGATATAATTGTGCTCCTGTGCATTTGTCAAACAAGCTTAAAGAAAAGGATAATAACCATAAGCATAAAAACCAGATAATAGATTAATCCAGAGTAAATAATAATCATCCAAAGTRAAGAAACATTATCCAAAATGAACAACCATAATCTAAAATAAACAAGATAGAAGAGAATATCCAAAGATAAATAACAAGTGCCCTAAGCCATGAACTTTCTATCAGCATTGCTCATTATCATCRTCTTCATTTCCATCTCCACGTGCAGACTTGAAGATGATTGGTTCATGTATGCTGAGTATAGCCTGTAGCTCAAAAATTTGGATACCAAATCCATCCAATTACTTGGTCATAGAGTGGTAGTGACTATCCATAGTAGCTCTCAGCACATGATAACTTTGAATGAAGCAAGTTGAGAGAAGTTCCAATGTAATTTAGTGCATTAACATCATTCACATATTGACTTCTCATTTCATTTCTATGACCATTATCAACTTCTTGGCCTTCTTCTTGTTGCTCTTCTTCTTCTTGCCCCTCTTTTTTATCTTCACTTATATCTTTATCTTCAGCTTAAACTCCCAGAATTGCAATTTTCCTAAGGTTTGATCTTTTGATGGGATCGAGGTGGATGGTAAAGTATCATCATAGGGCAATGTCAAAGGGATGGAAAATTAGTGAAAGCACATTCCCATAAGGTAAATTCCTATAGCCTCTATCTTTATCTTGTTTCATTCACCACTATATAGTGTCTCCCAATTTAATTTTCCAATCAATTGCAAGGTTATAAGCTAGGAAGGTGCCACTATAGGTAAGTTAAGTTCTATGGCCTCCAAAAATGAGGATGCAATTCTTGGTCAAAGAATGGAGAACTCGATGTTCAACAAAAAATTGGCTAGAAAAAGCATTATTGTAATTTCTAATGTTGTAACTTCAAAAAATATCTCACAAAACTGCCTCAAAATAAAGTCATCTTCGGCCAAATGTTAAAGTGTGATCTAAAGGTAACTCCCCTATTTTGCACATTAAGGTTAGAATTGATACATTTGATGTAATCTCAATATCTCTACCATTTATCCTAGTCTCCAATGTCCCATAGGTAACATTGGATTCATTTAAGATGGGATAAATTGGAGTTTGTAAGATAAGAATACATTCCCAACTTTGATTACTTAGACGTTCTATAACCAATTCAAAGCCTACAAAATCATTTGTAACTACTACAATTTTACCACGAGCAAGGATTTTGATGTTTACCAACAAAGTTTTCTACGAATTTCTTGCTTAGTGGATGAAACCCATCATCCTCCTTTTGCCTTGCATTAGTGCCTCTTCCTCTTGCTTTTCCTCTTACCCTTCAACGAGCACTTCTTCCCCTTGTAGAGTCATTTTATTCTTTTGTAGTATTACCACTTCCTCTAGCTCTCTYATAGTATAATGAGASATGAAATTTGATGTGTGTAGATAGGATTTCAATGATGTAATGTGATCAAAGTTGGAATTTTGAAGGGTTTTAAGCTTAGAGAGAGTTTCGAAGAGTTGTTTGAATAGAAGTGAAAGGTTCCAGATGAATGAGTCTTTTAAAGTAGAATCTGTGCCCCAAATCATGACTCATGGATGGTGCCTTTCATTCGTGGGTTGCATTTGTGACATTTCTATCGGACAATACCTGCAGATGGAAAAATTGTCATAGTTTTGAAAACAAGTAATACCTAGTAGTCATCTAAGATAGAAAAAATCTCTCCTCGATTAATGGTTTGGTTAAAATATCGGCAATTTGATCATTAGTGCCTATGAATTCTATGTGAATGTCTCATYTGGCCACATGATCTCTAATACAGTGATGTTTGATCTCAATTTGTCTGGTTCTAGAATATTGGATGGGGTTCCTAATGAGATTTATAGCACTAGTGTTGTCATATACAATTGATATTTTCTTGAATTCTAAAACAAAGTCAAGTATGGTATGTTTTTTTGCCAAAGAACTTAAGCACAAAAACTATCCTCGACTATGTATTTGGCTTCCTCCRTTGAAAGGTATACACAAGTTTTTCCTACTATACCAAGATACGAGAATATCCTAAGAATTGGAAATTTCTACTAGTACTCATACGTTCAACTTTGCATCCGGTATAGTCGGCATCGATATAACCAAGTAAGTCTAAGGCCTCAGTTCTAGGAAACCATAAGCCAAAATCAAAAGAATCATTTAATTATCTAAGAACACGTTTAACAATACAAAAATGAGATTCTTTAGGACAAGATTAAAAATGAGCACATAAGAATATGACGAACATTATACCCGGTCTACTAGGAGTTTAATGCAACAAAACTACTAATCAAGGCTCTATATAAAGATTCATTTACTATTTTCCCTTTTCATCTCGATCAAGCTTTAATGAGGTGTTACAAGGAGTTCCTATCTCTTTAGCATCTAGCATATGAAACATTTTAAGAAATTYCTTAGCATATCTAACTTGATTTCTAAAAATCCCTTCATTTCTTTGTTTAATTTTGCAACCTAACAAGAAATTCAACTCGACCATCATACTCATTTCAAATTTATTTTGCAGAATTTCAGAAAATTCTCTAATAGGAAATCTTTTGTACAYCAAAGATAATATCATCCACATATAATATCATCCACATAATAGGAAATCTTTCGTTTTTGTCATTTGTTTTGATAAACAAGATATTATCAATGTTTCCTCTTGAAAAACCTCTTTCCAACAAAAATTCAATACAACTTTCATACCTTGCTCTAGGAGCTTGTTTTAAACCATATAGTGCTTTTGTTAATTTAAAAACATGGTTTGGAAGTTTCTCATGAATAAAACCTGGGGGTTGTTCTGCATATACCTCTTCACTTATAAAACCATTTTAGAAATCATTTTTGACATCCACTTGAAATAATTTGAACTTTTGGTAACAAGCAAAAACTAATAACATACAAATGGATTCAAGTCTAGCTACAGGTGCATATGTTTCATGATAATCTTTTCTTTTTTCGTGATTAAAGCCTTTGGCAACAAATTTAGCTTTATTTCTAACAATTGCACCACTTTCATCAAGTTTATTTCTAAATATCCATTTCGTTCCTATGGTAGTATGATCGCTAGGTCTAGGAACTAACTTCCACATTTTGTTTCTTTGAAATTGATTCAATTCTGCTTGCATAGAAACTATTAAAAAAATCTTTACATAAAGCATCATCAATAKACTAGGCAAAATAAAGCAAAATTATCTACAAAATAACGTCTAGTTCTAACACGTTGAGAAGGATCATCAATAATATAATATTTGGGATGATTAGGTACATACCTCCATTCCTTGGGAAATTCATGTTCTTCATTTTTATTTTCTTAACCATCCTCATTGTCATTTTCTATAGTTGGAGTTTGTGAATCATGCTCTTGAGAATTGTTCTCCAACACTTGAGTTTGATGATATTCATAGATGTCCATAGAACTCCCCACATCATCTTCTTCGACTCCTTTCTTTTAAAAAATGTTAGATTCGTCAAACACAACATGCATAGATTCTTCGACAATGAGTCCTTTTTTGTTATAAACTATATAAGCCTTCTTGTTTGAAGAATAACCAAGAAAAATACCTTCATCTGATTTCTTGTCAAATTTACCAAGGTTGTTTCTATCATTCAATATAACACACTTACTACAAAATATTTTGAAGTAATAGATAGAAGAAATTCTACCAAACATTAACTCATAGGGAGTTTTTCTAAGGATAGGTCTAAACAATACATGATCATGACATAACGAGCAGCATTTATGACTTCCCACCAGAAGTATTTTGTAAAACTGTGTTCACAAAGCATGGATCTAGCCATCTCTTGTAAAGTGCGATTTTTCTGCTTAACTACCCATTTTGTTGTGGAGTCATGGCAGATGAAAAATTGAGAGTAATACAATTTTAATCACATAAGTTTGTAAATCTTTGTTTGAAAATTTCTCTATCATTATGTCTCCGTATTATAATCAATTTGCATCCAGGAGAATTTTGTRCTTTTCTTGAAATATTTAAATATTCTTTGAATGCTTTATCCTTTTGTGCAAGAAACACAACCTAAGTATATCTAGAAAAATCATCGACAATAATAAAAGCATATCTATTATCACCTAGGCTTCTAGTTCTCATTGATCCAAAGAAATCCATATAAACACATTCTAATGGTTTAGAAATAGAAACCCTTTTTTTTGGTTTAAAGGAGCTTTTTATTTGTTTCCATACATGCATCACAAAAATGATTTTTCTCAAATCTAATTTTTGGCAAGTGATAGACAGAATCACGAGCAGGAAATTAGCTTCAAACATGAAAGTATACACAGTCCACAAGTAATAACAAATGAGTAAGACATCATTCCCACAAGGATTGAATGAGTAGAAATGGTAGCACAGAACTTCTAGTAAAAATCAGGTGTTGGTTTTGGATTAATTGTCTCTAATAAATCTAAAATGATCTAAGGCAAGAAAATACTAAAACTCATAACAATCCACAATAACAGATTCACAGAAAGGGGTTAAGAGTATAACACGGAGTTAGGATTGACGAATTCCTTAAGTAATATAGGTTATGAAATATACAAGATCGTTGTAGCATCCCTACTACAGCATTAGTGCTATAGCAAAGTTACTGCATCTGCATGCGGACCAAGAAAAATATTACCTCACTCTTCCAATTTGTTAGTCGTTGTTTATGTTCCACTGGGTTGTTTACCCTTCCGGGTTTTATTGCCTAATTTGAGAAATAGAAAGAAGCTTTAATCTATAAGACCTAACTTCGTACTCAAATAATTAAAGCATACCTTAGAGAAGGATTAGTTGTAACAGCTAAAGAAAAACGAATTACCTAAATAAAGTGAGAGTTTAAACTTTAAGTTAATAAGATCACCTTAAAACCCTCACTAAATAGAAACCTTTTAATCTAAGCAAAAGAAAATATTTCTTCATATTTTAAAATCCATAAGGACTCTTTTATAATTCTTTTCATTCAAAAGCATTGTTAAAAATTTTACTCATAAGTCCTTGACCGAAAATATGTAGCTATTTTACATGCACGAAACCTTAATGATAAAGTCAAAATAAATATCCTTTTTTCATATCATTTTTAAAATCTTTTTCATTATTTGTCTCACCATGATAAAATCTATTTGATTTTCTTTTCTAACCGCAGCCGAATGTCAAGATATTCTAAGAATATTTTCCTATTCCTAGTACACTATTAAACCTATACGTGTAAATATTTGTCAAGGAAAGGAAAACTAATGCATGCATATGTTGATTATTCCTATATAAAGTTCAAATCCTCTTCCTTGACCGAGCCTTCTCCTCTAGACAACGGAACCACAAAACTTGTACAAGAAGCTTTTACCAACAAAGAATTCAAATCTAACTTTGCCTCTTTTTGCTAAATACTTCTCTTTCTTTCTTTGATTCATTYGCCAAAGAATACATGGGAATGCCTCACATTATTGCTTCTCTTATTACCATTTTCTAATAGATTAACTATACCACTTATCCTTCTCCTAGTCTACAACTTTACACTTTGTCCAAATATCTCACATGCAACTGTGTATATGTTGCCTTATACTTCTATAAACAACCCAAGAATCATGCTTTCTTTCTCAAGTTTTTATACACGGCTGATCACTTGTTTCACTCCCACCTCACCTGCAAAGTTTTTCAACAATTTTCTGCTGAATGTACTGAGCTTTCCAACTGTAAATTAAACCAGGCAAAGGTTGCCTTCATCCTGTACTTCTCAACATAAATCGAGTAAGTTTCACACATAATTTCTCCTCTTCTCCTTTCCTTAGTTATTTTAAAATAAAAAAACAAAATTATGTAGGAACGGAGAAAATAATAGAAAGATAGAAGAGTTCATTATGTAAGCTGTGAGACTTAGAAACAAACTTAGCATAGCTTAGAAACTAGTAAAACACCTAAGCACATAAAATTCATTTAAAGTTTGTATTATTTTTCTAGTTCTTTTAAGAAAATGTACTTTTCATCTGGACTAGAATATGTCTAAGTTAATATGATATAATGATACATAGAACAGAAAATTAATAACACACGAGTGTGGAGTAGCAAACTCATATACACTGCCCAAAAACTTACTTGCATATAAGTATGCTGATTTGATGAAATTTGAATTTATTAGGAAACTGAGAATGAAAAACATGAATATGGATAGAAATCTGATCATCGTGGGAGCATAATGAGTCTAATTTGACTTGAATAGGAGTGGTATTGAGTGAGATATGACTTGTTCATGGAACTCGATCAAGTATGACCGAAATCCAAAACCCTATCGTCCCGTCTATTTTATGACTTCAATATTGTAGCGATTGGAAATATTTTAAAACTAAAATCACCAGAAATGGATAACGGCATTGCAAATTATGGTCTAAACTCTTGAGCTCTATTAAAATTATGTTAAAACTGATTGCTAGACTTAAGACCTACTACTTGAGCCCTTTTGTGACTTAATTATTTTGCTGATTTAGGATTACATTACATTAATATAATGTTCTTAATCTCAAGAACATTTTATTATCAAATACACTGAAAAAGGAACTCTTTAAATCATGATATGGAACAATCTTTAAACACTGTTCAAAATCGATTACAAGAGCAATACGATATTGATTTAGGTGAATTGTGATTTGATTACGTTATAAATCACAATTATTTATAAGATGTCATTGTCATAGGAAYGTTTAAAGATAGATCCTAATAGTATAAGATTCCTAGAACTAGAGTTATGAATTAATCTATGAAAAAGGTTAGCCTGCACAAAACCAATTTAGGTTTCACTTAAGCTTCAAGATTTTAAAAAAATTACTTGGAGTTTAATTGGTCCTACTATGCTAATTAATGTATATTGATGAACTTCTTAGGTTCTTAGGAATGTGTCAAAACTAATTGTATGAGATTTGGATGTACATAAGTCAAGATATGACTATCTTCCAGAACTTGGGTAATATAAAGTTGTGTTAGGGCAGCTTTGAATACTCACGATAGCACTTGAACTTTGAATTATGACCACTTCAAGGGCTAAATTAGAATTATCTTGTGACTTATTCTAGGGCATGAAAATCAAGAGATTTAGTCAGTTAAATATGCTATTCGATGAGGTGTGTTCTTTTTTCTTCAAAACTCCAAATATGTGCAATCTTTTGCTACTTAAAAGTATATTTGGAATATTCTTGAATATTTTACCTTGAGTTCCTTTCGTCTTTTAAAATCACAAAAATACTGCAGTTTTGTGCTACTCTAGAAGTATGTTTCAAATACTTTTGAATACTTTTAAGTGAATACTTCCAAATTTCTCAAGTAGGGCATGTTCTCTAATCTAGATATGTTTCCAAGAAGYTCTGTATACTTGAACATGAATTTCTTCTGAGTTATGATATCCTAGAAATGTGTGATTTGGCACGTTACAAGCCTTTAGTTTTACAATCTGAACCAAAGAAATTTCTTTTAGCATGAGAAACCTGTTTCACTGTGATTTTGATCTTCGTGATTCAAAACAAACACGATAGTCTTGATACTGAAGAAAACTTCACAAAAATTGCTTGAGCATGATCTTGCATGATTCCTTGTGATAATGAGATGAGTACCTTATTGGAAGTCTCGTGAAATTAGCTAAGTGGGTAAAGTACTGTGCTTGGCTGGTCACCTCTACGAGTACCTCTTGAGCAATCAACTATCAATTCTTAAGATAGCCATATGGCCTCTCTGGTGGTACTACGTTGTGTTAAATCTAGAATGCATCAGACAAACCCACGTACCCATTGTGTACTTGGCCTCGCTCGTATCCTTGGTCAAGAGGTTTGACCAAAGAAGATTCATCTGCATTCCCTTGCTAGCGGGTACTCTTGCTTGATTTATGAGGATATAARGTTGAAAGTCACATGCGCAATACGAGGACATAAGGCTGGTAACACTTACCCTTGAGTAAATGACCAGCAATTACCACATGCATCTCATGTTTTAAAATGACAAAGCCTTTTATTACTCGATTTTATATGCAATGTTCTTGCATATACATGCTTAAACACATGATCTTCTCCTGTTTTCTTGAACACGCTTCAGATCAATTTCTAAATTACATCTACATGATATTAAATTATTTTTATAATTATAACCTGATCTTTACTTGCAAATTGTGAATTAACACAACTTGATTTATGAATCACTTGCACAACGCTCACTTGAAACTCATTGGACTTTTTTCATCAGTTTCTTTGCTAACATTGTAGTGGTAGGTGATGAAGTTTTGAGCAGCAGAGGGATGTTGGAGAGATTTCAAGAGTCTATAAATAGCTTGGCACTTAGCTTTAGTTCTTTGATCTTGTACTAGTATTAAGCTTATTTCATTTTAATCTAGATCATAAACYGGCTATATGTAAATTAMATTTTCAATTATTGGGATGTACTTTGTTGTATTAGTAGTTATATGTGCTTATACCATGACAACTGAGAGGCGGGCGATGCCCATACAACCCCAATGGAACATAGGAAGGGCAGGTCGTCACGAGTGAAATATTTTGAAAAGTATAGGTTTTAACCCCAATCAAACTAAACTTCAGACACCCTTTCTTAGTTTTAATAATGGAGTGAAATATTTTGAAAATAAAATTCCAAACAGGTTTAATGGGTCTCTTTAGGTTTGATTTACTGATTTACTTAATTGTGCAATAGTAATAACTACTCCAATGCCAATTGCCTAGTAAACAGAGTTATGCATATTGGGCATGTGTAATTTTGTATCAAAAAGCAATGTTGGGTAAGGCTATGCATAGCAACTCTTATTTTTGTGACTTGGACCTAGTAATCGAGAACCTTCATCACAAAATGTTGATGTTGTAGGAATGCTTTTAGATCCCTGTTGCCAATCTGATATCAATAGCTCCTTATCACTTCTAATTTGGTRGGACTCAAAGTTTTTGTGGATRCAGATTTGTGAACAATGTTTGGAATCACAATAGTCCTATGTGTTGATTTAAAATGGAATTTATACTTGATATATTATCAGTCATGGTCCACACACTTTATCTAAGTGATTATTCTACTTGGTAATTTTTGTGTTGTTTATACTCTGCCAAATCTGTTTTTAGGATTGTGATCGCATCTTGATTTAGGTGTAGAACCTTTGTAAAATTCTTTTTCTAGGATAATTGCTAGGAGGATTAGTAATGCTTCGGTTTGGGGGGATTAAGCATATCTTTGTGCTATTATTAGCCTAAGTATTGTCCAATTTTATTCTTGATGCTTTAAGTTTATCAATGTATAAAATTGTAGAATTGATGTGCTTTTATTAATCAAAAGTTTTTATTTTGTTGAAAAGTGCTCCTTTAATGGCAATGGCATATTAATTGAAGAAGAAGTTGAAAAGTAAAAGTCAACAGTTGAAGTTAACAGTGATGTTGTAGCATGTTTACAATATTGGAAAATGTTTTGAGGAGCAAAAGTGATGGGAATAAAAAAGCAAGAGCCAATGAAATGTTGCCACGTGGATCCACTAGCAAAAAGTGCTTAGTGGAATTCTGATCACTTTGAAAAGGACATGTTCCTACTTTTTCTCCACTTATACAAAGCTTCCTTTGGAAAAGAAAAAGTCATTTGAAGGAAATTCTGGTAAGAACATTCAGAGAAGGCAGCAATGAGAGAAGAGAAACTGTTGAGAAGAAGAGAGAAGAGAAAGAGCTTGGAGCAAAGAAGGAAAGAGAAGAAGAACTCAAGGGAACTTCATCAAAGGGCTCCATCAACTCTGATTTAAGCTTTCTGTCTCCTTCTATCATATTTARTTTGAGATGTTGAGCATAAATTTCTTGTATTTTCTTACATCTAAGAGCATGAACTAACTTTCTAGTAGTTAGGGTTTGGATGAACTTTTCTACTTAATTGCTTCATTCAATGTTAAGTATGTTTCACTCTTTAAAAATGTTTTATTCTAGTGATTTACATGTTACACAACCTTGTCTTTTAGCTAGTTATGATGATTGTATG
Source organism: Rhazya stricta (assembly GCA_001752375.1). Taxonomy (NCBI): domain Eukaryota; kingdom Viridiplantae; phylum Streptophyta; class Magnoliopsida; order Gentianales; family Apocynaceae; genus Rhazya; species Rhazya stricta. The sequence continues at coordinate 64,559 of MEJB01000019.1, read as the reverse complement.
AATTGTTTGAGGGCCAAGAGACACTAAACAGTAGAAATACTTGAATAGATACAAGTATTTGGTATTGTCTGATACTCCATTAATAAGCATATTGACATATATGTTTAGCTTGTAAGATCACTTGAGAAATATGCTTTATTTGGATTCGTTAAGCTAAGTAACTCCRAAAGGTAGAATTATTTTTTGAAATAGGAACAAAGACTAATAAATMGAGAGGCTGAGGTTACTTGATATCTCAATTTATGTTTTTAAAGTTGCTAACATTGCTTTTAGTGGTGTTGTGGCATTGCTACTGAGCTACTATTAAAGCAAACGATTGAAGCACRTGYTTTGATGCAGAGTCATGATAGGAGTAGATGGTTAACTTAAAATACTTAAGGAAACAAAAGTTAAAGGCTATTAGAGTACCATTGCTTGGCCATGTTCTTTGGTAATCTCTCATCATATACCTCATTATTCTATATTTTTCATTTATACTGTATATTTTTAACAAACATAATTAACTGTACTAAAATTAATTTATAGTATAGATGAGGAGATGCATTGAAAATTAATTGAGTCTAGAGTGCTATTTTTGGAGCAATGGCAAATGTTTTGTGGTTGTTTAGTAACGCTTTGTCTAAGTGCTTATTTGTGGAGTAAAACATAATCTATAGAATATATAGCTTGTTTTCGGAGGGCTTGGAACAATTCAATTGATATTGTTTTATTGTATTATATATTAGTTATAACACCATTGTTAAAGATTTGAATATGGACAATCTAGTAATCGGATATGAATATTATAAATATTTTCAAACTTAAGTTGTATAAATATATTGATTTTGAGCTACTTAATGTGTTCGATTTTAATAATTATTTTCAAGTATATTTATATATCAATTGTTATTTGGTAAAATAAATTTGAATAGTATGTTTCTAGGGCAAAAAAATAAATAAAATAAAGACCTATAACAACACTCTTAAAAGCATAGTAATAGATAAACTATATGATTTATGACAACTGAAAACGTAGTATTAGACCACTTATCTTGACACTTCAAATTGTACGCAGTAATAGAACTCTTATCCGGACACTGCAAAGTGTGGTAATAGACACCATATTGTGATGCTTGCAAGTGCAATAATATACACCTATGCTAAAAAAAGGGCTATACCTACATGAAAGAGCTTAGTAATAGATTATTTTTATCACTGCTTGAAATAGTCAAATTTTACATTATGTTTTTCCCTTACTTAAGTTATTTTTTATCAAGTTATATGATTTACCTTGTATTACAATAATTTTGATTTGAATTATTTATCACAAGGTTCTCATCTTAAATATAAAAAAAGAGTAAAAATCGATTGTAGAAGAGCTTAAAGAGATGAACAACAWATTCAAAGGATTTTGGGGTCAAAAAGCAATTTTTAGAAATTGAAAATCATCAAAATTCGACCATGTCTAGAGAGCAGCTAATCAGGCACCTGTTTTGTCTTGAACCGATGTAAGTTCAATGATCAATTCTTGCTCTRTTGTTCGAGAACCAAACCAATGCCAGTATAGTCCAAATTACGTGTCGATTTCGTATTTTTGTCCTCAAACCAGTGCCAGTTAAAACCAAATTAGGTGTCGATAGATCCATTTTTTAGGGTTTTCTATACTCTTCTATAAATAGTGCRTTTTATAGCTGATTTTAGATTTTTCAGTGGCTTGAACACTCTTTTTTCATAATGTAGAGTATTTTTAATAAAAGGAACTTGGAGGAAACCATGGGAAAGCTTGAAAACTAGTATTCAACCAAGATTACTTAAAGATTTGTTCATCAATTTATTCTTCCTCTCTAATCTTTTGTTTTGACGTGTTTATTATGCTTCCTATAGTGGATTTCATGAGTTCCTTTAATCATGTGTTCACTAGTGCATAGTCAAGCTAGATAAACTAAAATAATAGGCTTCAACGAAAATTTAGAATAAACCATTAATGCATATATTTTATCAGGGAGCTATTATTATTCAAAGTATAGGAATAGAAGATTTAGGTTTAGGTTACATATATAAATCAAGATATATGTTTGAGATGGGGGATAATGCAAGTCAGGGGAGTTGAAGTTTATGTTAGAATACCCTAAATAGATCATATACGGTGAAACATTGGCTCCAATATGAATTTACCAAATGCAAAGGGATTTGAATAAGATCCCTCCAATTGAAATCATTTACATAGCATCACACGATTGGAATAAAATAAATCCCTCCATTTGACATCATTTGAATGCAACATTGCGAATTCTACATATTCTTTAACTTACTAATGCTAATTGACAAAAATAACAAGCAAACTTCATGGTAGAAAATCAAATTAGTAAGCCTTTAATATAAAATTCATGACAAGCATTCATGCATCTGCACAAAGCGTCCGATGATTTTGCACTGCACCAATTAATTCCATATTTTCCACTCGCTAATGTAAAAATGTAACACAACTAGAAAAAGATCTCCAAAGTTACCATAATAGCATATGTGAATTGTCCTTTCAAACTAAGAAACTTAATCAAAATTAGAAGAACCCTCCAATCTATACTGTCAACTTTAAAATGATACTCACCACCGAAAGACTTGCTGTTCAGTTCCAAGGTGCTTGAGGAACACATTTCTGGTTTGTCAGTTCAATGAAACTTTGAATTATGTGATGTTTGTAATGTAAGCGAGGGCCAATTTATAATACATTTCTGCAAGAGAATACACTAAGTATATGATTAAAATTTCTTATGTTGGGCCATCGGTGTGTTTCTATTAAGATAATACTGATTAAATTTCTATTATTACCTTAAGTGATACATTCTGTATTAGTCCTATAGAAGCTAATGAAAACTAACCACAGACTCTTCACATGCATTTGCACAGGAAAGAACAGTTAAATTGGAATTCTTTTTTAAAATTCAAAAATTTCACATATTTTGATACCATGTGCAGTTTTACATATCAAATTACATAACAAAATTTATTTTTTATTCATCTCATTTTTATATTAAATTTGTAAAGATCCACAGAAGATTTCAGTGAGGACCAAGTTATGATTTCTTGGTAAGTAACAAAACAAAAATTATGACCTACACGTACATTGGGGTTTGTTTTCTTTTTTTTTTCTTTGAAGACTTTAATATATTTTTAGCTTGTGAACAGCATTTCTAGACCTTTTGCATTTCATAAATTGAAAATTACAATAATGACATATTTTGCAAAAATCAATGGAAAAAATGACAAGTGAGGGACCTTTAGCCATAGATGTTCAATACCAAATTTGCAATTTGCTCTTCGAATCGATTTGCACTTTAACCTTCTGAATTTCGAGAGATAGAGAGAGACGGAGAGACATAGTGAYGGAGACGGTGAATGAACATACAAGATAAAGGAAAATGGCTTTTGCCTATTTTCCACTTACTTGAGAAACTTACAATTAAATGAACGATGACCTTCTTATAATTATAAATAAGGCATGTAATATATAGATATCTATGTGTGTATRTATGTATCCGTATGGGTGCATAYATGTGAAAAGAGAAACACACATATATTATTGAAACCAAAACTTGCACAAAAAATAATAAACCAAAAAAACACATAAAGGTAATCTTTGTTATTGTTGACAATATCAGTATTACTAGCGATTGTTGTTTCYATACACAAGTCCATTATTTCAATCAGATTCTTATCTATTAAATCACCATCTGCATAAAATTCGACACTTGTCACAGCATTATCAAGACTTCCAAGTCCATATATTTCATTCACAGTAGCAGAGCATATATTTTGCTGCATTCCAAATGTTGAAAAAGTCATATAAGCATGTTTTMTAGCCACTTTCAACATATCCTGCATTTTGATCTCGCATCAAATAAAACTCATTGTCCGTGCACAGCTTTTATATATTTCGACCTTCACACTTTGAACTTTGCTTTTTCTTTGAGTGCTCATATCCAAAGTCCTTGAACAACAAAGTGACGTCTTCTGATGGAATTAACACAAAGTGACGTCTCCTAATGGAATTAAGTATAAAAAAATGTCCCACTTTTAGATCCATATCAACTGAAATCTCATACCATCGCCTATGAATCCAGCTTCAATCCTTGCGTTTGATCTCCTGATCTACCAAATCTTTCACACTTCAAGCAAATTTGGGAGGCAAATTGTTGAAATTTCAGAATGTAGGAATATTTAATGTTTTTTTGCAATACTACTAAAGCCATTATGGAAGTTATATGAAACTTCATGTAGTAGAGAAAATAAAGGTGCATCAACATAGCCAATTACTCAAGTATAATCTCAACTAGTAGATGTGTCAATTATGTAATTTGATACAAGTAAAAGTGCATTTATGATGGCAAAAAAAAATTTCAAAATTTTAACCCAACCCCGAAGTCATTTATCCACTTCAATTACATATCTGATTGACTAATGCTTATTGGCACTATTCACATCTAGCTTTCCTGCAAAACAATAACAAGTTTGTTTGATAAATAAACATAGTTCCTTGCACAAATATGGCACCATTGGGGTGCAATAGTAATATGACGAGTACTAAAAGAGGGAAAAGAGTCAAGATATACATCAAATACTGAGGGAACCCATAAACATCTTAAACGAACTAGGCTTGTATATACAAATTTCCTCACATTGAAACAACAAAAGGATAAGGCAGCTAAAAATAAGTTAAAGCATTCAATCAATTGTCATGTTGAAAATACAAAGGCACTTTCCACTGAAATGTTTGTGGATTTAAGGAAGTCTATTGGAGTTTGTTTGCCCAATGAGTCACAATGATTGATCATACTTGCCTATGTGTGTTAAGATGCATAAATTTTTCTACAAAAATATTATGTAACAATGTCTACACGAGTGTTGAACTTTGAATCCATAATCTTAGTCGTTATTCACAAGTTTCATAATATTCAATGAAGACTTGGTGATCATTACAAATCTTAAAAACTTGATATCAGTCTGTGTGAATCACATATTTGGTTTGTGAATTTTAATATTATTTCATTAATTTCGTACTAGATGGCTACCATTTCTAACTTCACATCTTTAAATGTCTTCAAACCTTTACATTGTAACATTCTTTTTATTTTTAAACTCAAAATAACATTTTTTATCTCCAAAATTGTTATTACGTATTGCACATTACTGATAACTTTTCTTTGGGGAGAGAATTAATAGTAATACTAATTGAAGAAGCTTAATGTATAATATACTTCAAAACAAATTTAGTGAACACTACTCGATTGCATTCTAATGCTATCAAGTATACTACTCTCCAACAGTGTAATGAGTCAATGTTGTCCCACGAGGATTTCTAATCAAGCACCAAAATCATGAAAATTCCCCTAACATAAATCTATCAAATGTGATTGAATTAGACTAATAACTAGAAATGGAGAAGTAATATAAAGGGTTCTATTATCAAATTTAATTATCTAAATTCTAAAAGATCTAATATAATAAAAGATGTTGGTTAGAGTATTTATCCAGATCGTTCCTTTAATAAGCTAAGTTAATCGCACCATAATTGCCCATATTCTCAAATCTAATCGAATTGTTACTGGTAGAATCTCCTAATTTAGGTTTTACCTAATTGCCGAAAGAAAAAGTCTAAATCCAAATGACTAAAATCATATCCCCCATTTTTTGGAGAAAACAAACAATTTTATTCCCCCCTAAAAAAATGTAGCCTAGCAAATCTTCCATTGCTAACCCAAATACATTAGAAAGAATATTCTCAATCTAGAGACTCTCAGTTGAAGCAAGAAAACCTAATTGTGCTGGCCTGTAAGCTGGTTGATTAAAATCTTAGTATGCACAATCTTCACACATCCAGCTGCCTAAGCTGGTCCTGAACATCCAATGCAAGCCCACCAAGCGGCCAAGCTGTCCCTTATGCCGCTGAGCTGAGCAATAGTGTCCAAACAATTCGATTTGACCACAAAGCATTGTAAGACAATTTCCTCCGCTAACCTGATACCATGGAAGCAGGCCAGTAACTCCATGTGCTCGGTGYTTACACCATTGAAAACTCGCCTGACCAAAGCCCCTACTACCTGCCTTCTGAAGTTCTTTACAATAGTCCCAACGCTTGCATGTCCATCCTTCCATGCCCTATCCGTGTTGATTTTATAGTTTGGTGCCAATGTTGCGCCACCAATCTCGGTAACAAAGAAAAATCCTCTACCTTCCCCCAGACTTCCTTAAACTCCTTGAATAATAAGTTATCTACCTTGTCCATAATAGCCTCAGCAAGGGCTTCTTTATTCTAAAAGCCCCTCCTATTTTTCTCCCCCCAAACATCCCACAAAATCATAACCGTCCTCTCAACTATCTCCTAACTAATGAGCTGTAGATTCGACATCAAATTGACTAGAAATTCATTCATATTCTCAACCCCCACCATCCCCCACTGTAAATCAATTTTAGCATATGGCTAAACCCTCCTTCCAAACTTATCCTCCATAAAGAGATGCACTTCAGTTTCTAGCGCTCGCAAGCAGAATGGGCAGCTCACCTTCTCAATATAAATCTATTCAAAAGTCGTTCTTGAGTAGGAAGGATTCTTTGGCATGACTTCCAGCACTATACCCTAACTTTGGGAGGGACCTGTAGCCTCCAAATATTTGTCCAGRCATAGCAAGATCCATTGGAGGAAGAGGCACACCAGTCCTTACCTCTTTGGYGATTAAGATACCCCATATCCATATGATAAGTCGATCTTATAGTGAAGATTCCAGACTTCCTCATTGTGMCAAATGAGAATATCATCCTTTGGTTCGTCCAGGAAGGATAACCCAAATACTACGCCAAATCTTCTCAACATGCATTCAATGAACTCCATTCAATCCCAAAACAAGAAAAGATGCATCAATCCTCTTACAATGGAAAAGGAAAAATGTATGCAAATCTAAAACAATAAGCCATAAAAGGGTGAATCAAAGAACAATAATATTCATAGGATAAAAAGTAAAACTAAGGATATACTATAGAAAGGATAAGAGTGAATGGCTCAAACGATCCAAAGAGGGCCTAAGACTTTCATTCCTATGTCAATAATGGCCATCTTTCTATTTCGCCTCAAAGAGTGACAAAAACAAATTCTAGAGTGGTTGTACTAAATGAATCATCACAATTACCCCTCTAGTGCGTCAAACAAGAAATGTTCACAAAATAAAGGCTACTCGTGCTAGAAAGTAACAAAGTAGGATAGATCAAATTAATACTAAAATCTTCAAGCTAAACAAAATGACCTCTCATTTGTGTTATCTCATCACAAACATGTAAATAAATCGCATAGAAAGCTCAAAAATTTTCAAAAATATGGGGAAAACTAATAAAGGGACACAATTGCAATAAAAGTAAACAAAGAAGAATCCATTCTTCCACCTCCTGCTTAGAACATGACCTTGTCCTCAATGTTAATCAAAGAACCRCAAAAGTAAGGTGAAAGAGACTTCCCTTATTGTAAATGATATTGTCTCCTTTGGAATTCGACCAAGAATGAGGTAAACTCCTATAAAAGAAAATATATAAAACAAAAAATAAAAGAGAAATGCATTAGCAAGGAGAAAAATTAAAAGAAGAGAATATAAAAAAATGTGAAAAGAAAGAAAAAAAGTTCTAATTTATGGTCTCTAGTTCAGCTTCCCAAAAAGTTCATCATGCCAAATTAAGTAGCTGGTAGGATTTCCTCCAGAGAGGTGATTTCATCTTGGCAAACAAAACACCTAAAAAAAGAACAAATAAAACAAAAAAACAAATAAATGGTGTAATCTCAAGAAAATTTGACAACTATATGATATCAATCAAAAATCCACGGCAAAGGTGCCAAAAACTTCATGATCACAAACTCAGTTGYTTTCTAATGTTAGCAAGTATAGTAGTGTCCAAAATTAGATAACAAGTGAGTCAAGGTCAATCCCTCAAGGATTTCTAATCAAGTACCAAAATCATCGAATTCTCCTAATTTAACCCTATTGAATGTGATTGAATTAGACTGATAACTAGAACTGAAGAAGTAATCTAAMAGGTTTTATTATGAAATTTAATTACTTATATTCTAAAAGATCTAAATTAATAAAAAATGTTGGTTATGGTATTGATTCAAATCATTCCTATAATGAGCTAAGTTAATTGCACCTTAATTGTCCTAATTCCCAATATAATCTAATTTTTAATGGTAAAATCTCCTAATTTAGGTTTTACACAATCCCTTGGCACGAACCCCAAATCCCAATTAACTAAGGCATCCCTATATGAATTAGATTCATTGAAATTGCACTAAAATCTAAGATATTCCCAATTTCATTAACCACGATCATTTGCAATCAAAAACSACCAAAAGAAACCAATGCTAACCCTAGTCARTTCAATACTAATGCGCATCATTGCCYAAGTCCTAAAAACTTTGTTCACCTCCCAATCGATCTGAATTCATTATGAAATTGATCCGTGGGTAGCTAATCCACAAAAAGCATTAACAAAGTCACAATGATAAAAACAACTCAACTTGATTAGGAATCAACAATAAAAGCACAATAGAGTTTAACCCATTACAAAAAAAAAAAAAATCAGCTTCTCAAATAATCCTAACTAACACAAAATGTTTAGCCTAAGAAACTCATCAAATCTACCATAAAAGTTATAATAAACATGTTACAACCAAAGATTAGAGTAGAAAGAACTGATATGAAAACAAATCTTTAAGTAATCTTGGTTGAATACTAGTCTTCAAGCTCTCCAATGGCTTCCTCTAAGTTTCTCTTATTAAAACTACTCTAATACTATGAGAAAAAGAGTATTTCAAGCCACTAAAATTCTAAAAAAATCGGGCATAAGATGCATTATTCATAGAAGAACCCAAAAAACCCTAAAAAGTGTCCTTTTCAGGGTCCTACCAACACTAGATTTTGCTTGAACCAGCACGTCTAAGGCCAAAAAGACCAAATAGGTGCCTAATTTGGTCCCTTGAACTGGCGCTTGATTGCCCTGAACCCAGCACATCATGTAGTTTTCCTTCATACTTAACCAATTTTTGATGATTTTCGGCTTGTGATAATTGCATTTTGACCACGAATTAAGTAAGAGAAAAGTATCATATAGAATATAAAATTATCATGTTCGCTAGTGCACAATTAAGCTAAGTAAACTAAATTAGTAGATTTTAACAAAAAATTAGAAGAGACCATTAATGCTTGTATATTTTATCGCTATGCAATTATTATTCAAATATTAGAATGCAAGATATATGTTTACTTTGTATATATATATATATCCAGATATATGTTCGAGATGGGGGACAATGCAAGTTAGGGGAGTTGAATTTTTTGTTAGAATACCTTAATTAGATCATATATTGGTGAAACATTGGCCCTAATCCAAATTTACCAAATACAAAGGAATTTGAGACCATTTACTCACTTAGCATTAGCATCATACGATGAGAACAAAATAAATCCCTCCAATTGAAATCCTTTAAAATACATCATTATGAATTGCACATATTCTTTAATTAATGATGGTCAATGATAAAAATAACAAACGAACTTAACGGGAGAATTTCAAATTAGTAAACCTTTAATATAAAATTCTTGACTAGCATTCCATGCATCTATAGAAAGCTTCAATCATTTTKCACCACACCGATAAATTTCTCATTCTCCACTCACTAATGTAAAAATGAAATACAACTAGAAAAAGATATGCAATGTTACCACAATAGCACATTTGAATTTTCCATTCACACTAAGAAATTTAATCAAAATTAGAAGAACCCTCCAATCTATATTGTAAGCTTTTAAAATGGCGGTCACCACTGAAAGACTTACTCTTCAATTTCAAGGTGTTTGAGGAACATATCTCTGGTTTGTCACTTCAATGAGACTTTTAGTTTTGTGATGTTCATAATGTAAGTAGAGACTATTTATAATGCAATTTTGAATAGAAGACACGAATTATATGATTAAAATTTCTTATCTTCGGCCATTTGTTTGTTTCTGTTCAAATAATATTGATTAAATTTGTCTTGCTGCCTTTAAGTGATGCATTTTGTATTAGTCCATATGCTCGAATGAAGCAATTGAACATTGCCCACAAACTCTTCACTTGCATTGCACACCAAGAACATTTAAAACGGAATTCCTTTTAAAAAATTYAAATATTTCACTGATTTTAATACTATATTCAGTTTTATTTATCAAATTGCATAAYAAAATTTATTTATTTATTCATCTATTCCTGATATTGACTAAAGATATGGAGAGGATTTTAGTGAAGACCATATTATGATTTTTTGGTAAGTAACAAAACCAAATTATGACCTACACGTACATTAGGGTTTTGTTTTCTTTCTTTGAAGACTCTAAAATAAAACATCTTTCGTAGCTTGTGAATAGCATTTCTAGAATTTTCTGCATTTCACAAGTTGAAAATTACCATCATGACATATTTGGCAAAAATCAATAGACAAAATGATGAGTGAGATGCCTTTAGCAATGGATATTCAATGCCTAATTTCAATTTGCTCTTCCAACCGAATTGCACTTTACCTTCTGAATTTTGAAGAGAGAGAGAGAGATAGAGAGAGAGAGAGAGAGAGACCGAGATGGTGAATGAACATATGCGATAAAGGAAAACTATAAATGGCATTTGCCTTTTTTTTTTTTTTTTCACTTACTTGAGATATCTACAGTTAAATGCACGATAACTTTAAATATAAATAAGGTATGTAATATATAGATTAATATTATGTATTTTTCTATATGCGTACTTTTGTGTGAAAGGATAAAAACATACATATTATTGAAAATAAAACTTGCACAAAAATAATAAAAGAAAAAACACACGTGTAATCTTTGTTATTCTGGACAATATCAGTATTACTAACGATTGTTGTTTCCATACACAAGTCCACTGTCTAGATAGGATTCTTATCTACTAAATCTCCATCTACTCAAAATTCCATACTTGTCACAACATTATCAGGATTTCCAAGTCCATTTATTTCATTCGCAGTAGCAGAGGATATATTTTTCAGCCTTTCAAAGCTTGAAAAGTCATATGAGCATGTTCCATAGCCACCTTCGACRTATTTTGCATCTCAATCTACCATGAAACAAAACTCATTTTTCATGCACAGTTGCTTTTTATTTCCACCTTCACAATTTGAACTGCATTTTTTCTTTTGAAAGTTGCTCACATACAAAGGCCTTGAACAACAAAGAGACGTCTCACTCGCTATTAACAACAATTGAATCTTTTTGAATCACATTAATAGAAGTGCCTTGATGAAGGTGCCTATTTTAGGAAAATTCTAGAGACCAAACATTTTTTCAAATTTCTTATGGGCTTCAATAAATCTCTTGATGAGGTGCGTGGTGGAATCCTTGGTGTCAAACCTCTACCAACTCTTCTAGGGGCATTTCCTGAAGCTCGTAAAGAAGAAAGTAGAAAACATGTTATGATGGTAAGATCAGATGGGCTCTCTACTCTCGAAGTCTCACCTCCTGCTATCCACAAGGACGACCCAGCAACTATTAATCCAACATCCTATGATGCCCAAGGTATACCTCAAAGTCATAGAGGCAACAAGCATTGTAGAGGAAGACCCTGGAGTGACCATTTCCGTAAGCTAGGCCACCTTAAAGAAAGCTATTGGAAAATACATGGAAAGCCATCAGATTAAAAGCTTAGCTGGACATCAGGCAATTGCAAAAGTTAAGGAAATACTATCTCTACAGAAGGGACTTCAAATCAAGTTCCATTAGTCATGGATCAACTTGAGATGCTTCAAAACCTGATCAGCAAGGCCGATTAACCTAACTCTCCTTCAATAATTCACACAAGGGAATGGCACATCAGGCAATGACACTTTTACCTTTCATGTTACTCAAACACCCTCATCCTCTTGGATTATAGAAATTTGGCGTTTCCAACTACATGATAGGTAATATTTCACTGTTTTCTTCTTACAACCAATGTCAAGATTATCATATTGTTCATATAGCTGATAGAACATGCTCTAAAGTACTAGAACTAGCACTGCACGTCTCACAAGCCATTACTATCAAAACAATCCTATTTGTGCCTAATCTTGACTGCTATTTGGATAGAGATCAGAATTGTGAAACTAAGTTTTTGACTAATCTTGCGAATTTCAAGACGTGGATAAGGGAATATGATTGGAACTGTCGAACTTTTTGCAGGCTTATATATTCTCAATGTCAATAAATCTCTAGTAAATCTGAGACAGAGAGCTCCTCGTTGTAGTCCTTAATATCAGCCTATTAGTAATCATAAGTCCTTTGGTCAGTCCAATAAGGATAGTACAATAATGATTTGGCACTACCGATTAGGTCATCCAAATTTTATGTACCTTAAACATTTATTTCCATCATTATTCAACAAGAAAACTTCAAAGTTTTTTAGATGTGAAGTCTGCTAATTATCCAAACATACTCGAAATGTGTATTCACCATGACCATAAAAACCACCTCACCCTCTCATTCATGGAGATATCTAGAGGGCATAAAAGATTTCAAATATCACTGGATTCAGTGGTTTTCACTATTAGTTGATGATTATACAAGGTTAAGCTAGACATTTCTTATGGATGATAAATCTGAAACCAGTAAAATTTTCCAAGCCCTTCACGCTATGTTCAAGTTTTTGAAACCGATAATCCAAGGGACTTCTTTAACTCTACTCTTGGCTCCTACCTAAAGTCTCATGGAATTGTCCATCAAAGTTCATGCATAGACATACCAGAACAAAATGGTGTGGCAAAATGCAAAACTGATATATTCTTGAAGTTACTCGTTCCTTGTTATTCACATATAATGTGCTCAAGAGATTCTGGGTGAAGTTGTCCTCACTGCAACCTACCTCATAAATAGAATACCGTCACGTATACTAAATTTTAAAACTCCACTACAAGCCTTTCTTGATATCTACCTTCACTCACAGCTTGTATCTCAAATCCTGGTCAGGATATTTGGTTGCACAGCTTTTCTCCATAAACACTCATAACACAGTGATAAACTAAATGAAAAACTATAAAATGAATCTTTCTTGGCTACTCTTCTAACAGGAAAGGATAAAAATGCTATTCCCCTATACCAGGAAAATTTCCACTCCATGGTTGTAACATTTTCTGAAGATAAACCACGCTATCATAATTCATTAATTCATGGGTAGAACAATGAGTATGAATGAGAAAATTAGGACTGGTTTCTCACTGACAATCCCACTCCTATAGTCTTTCCTACTCCATTAGTACAAAATCCTCTCAATGCTGGTCAAACACCTATTCAAAGTTCTAATATACAAGTCATAAGTCTTAACATCACTAGAACACCCACAAACGGAATTTGAACCTACACTTAATGTTCCTGAGTTGAAACATTAAATTGCACTTATATCTCGAATAAAGAGCTTAAGGTTTACTCTATGAGAAAGAAAAATCCAGAAACTATTCAACAACCACCTATACAAATTCAGYGGAACTAGGAGTTGAAACCTAAGTCCAATTAGTCTTAAAGAACCAGAARGTAAGAATACTTGATCCATAACTTTTAGCTGAGAAGGTGACTGACTGGGACTTAGATTTTGATATACCTATTRCTAAAAGGAAAAGAGTTCACTCATGTACCCAACACCCTCTTCGTAACTAGAAGACATATGCAAATCTCTCTTCAGATTTTAAAGCTATTGTCTCATGCTTGCATCATATTCATATTCGCAACATATACACGAAGATCTACAAGTGCCAAAATGGAAAGAAGCCACCATAGAAAACTTTCGAGCTCTTGAGAAAAATGGAACATGGATCCTCTCCACTCTTCTACCTAGAAAATGCACTACTGGGGGCAAGTGGATATTTTTTGTCAAACACAAAGCAYAAGGTAGTATTGAAAGGTTSCAGGCCCGATTGGTAGCCAAGGGCTTTACTCAATCCTATAGAATTGATTACCAAAAGACTTTTGCTCCAKTGGCCAAGCTAACCATTGTTTGTGTTCTCCTATCTATTGCTGCAAAGTCGGAACTGGCCATTATTCCAACTTCATGTGAAGAATGCATTTTTGAATGGAGACCTTGCAGAAGAAGTATACATAGAGATACCCCGGGCCTTGAAAGTGGTTTCATGAGAAGCAAAGTGCTCAAACTCCACAAAACATTATATAGGTTTAAACATAAGAAAGAAATACTTAATTTATCTAGTCACCAAATATTATTAAATTAAAACTTTGTACAACATACATTACTAATTGGTCCTTCCCATTAAATTATGCTTATTGTAAACCATATTTCTACTTATATACTTAATTATTTAGTAATTGATTTGCTATCACTTAAATTATCTTCATCTTTTTTAAGTTTATCATTTTTCAAATTGTAACCAACATTAAATTAAACTATTAAACTTGTATTACCTTAGTTGAATTAATGGCTTTTTTTTTGCCATTGTTGACATTACCGTCTCAAGCAATGTATTTATTTCTTTAATATCTTTTGCTAATTTATATTTTATTTAATCCATCCAAATCTACTTGTGGCCGTCATTACCCAAAAGTTGATAATTGCATAACAGGAGTTTTTCCAATCCAAATTAGTTTGTTGCATTTTTCTATGACTTCATAAACCTTCTTGGGGTCACCAAGACATTTGGAGATGCTTTCTCTTCCCATGCATTTGTTAGCCCATGCCATCAATTTGGGGTACTCAATTTCTATACTAAAGTTGTCAAAGGCCTCATAGGTGTCAAACCAGTAAGAGAATCCAACAAAAGCCACGTCCTAGGGCTTGTCCCCAAAGGTCTTCTCCTTTAGCAACTTCAGGATTCCCATAACATAATTCTTTGCTGCATGTTGCACTTAATCATTTATTTTTAATATCTTGCTACCATTATTATAGAGTTTCAATTGCATATAAAAACTCAAAATTTAACATTTGGAACAACAAAAGTATGGTGATATGCAATTTTAAATTGCAAACCTAAGGTTTTTTGTAATTTATACCTRGCCAATTACACAAGTTGAGATAGATTTTTATCAATATATACATTCAAACTAAATTATTGTTCCAAAAACTTGATGAGGGATAGAAATTTCATATTCTTTAAAAGATCATATACAAAGAAAAGAAATACCATAGATTGAACTTTATTGAAATGCATAAACTACTTGAACATTTAAAGTATACTCTATTTGAGTGATAGTTCTTCTGAATTCTCCTGTCAGCATATGCTTTAGTATTCCCATAAGCATCCTCATATCGTCAATGTATGYATCCACATTCAATCTCAACATAGTTTTATGCTAACATCCTAATCATTTGAGGCTCTCAATAAGAGTATCAACTCAATGCACAACTGTTACTACAGAGTTAAACTCATTCRGGTCAATGGTACTAACCTTATCACCTCATAATACGTATGCAATTTGAACCTTATCACCTCTTAAACTCATACGGGGTAAGTTGTACCAGCCTTACCGTAGAGTTAAACTCATACGGGGCCCTCATGCTTTTGTGTTGGATGCTCGTGCCTGGATTAGGAGGTGTGACCCTGATCAATCGATCTATGTACCCTAGCGATCGTGTACTTGTGTGTTTGTGATGTGAGCGGTTGAAATTGCATGTGCAATTTGTGTGTTAAGGCTGGTAATTTAACCCCAACAAACCAACCAAGTGGTAAATAGAAAAATTCTACATTGAGTGTTACCCAACTTTGTGATATGATCTGTTTTTGATACTGAATATCCTTCTGATATGTTCTTGGATCAGTTTTCRAGCTTCCGCATTATTTGATTATTTACTACTCTGATTTATGATGTGCTTTGAGCACTAAATGTTTTAATACACTTACTGAGTTTTTCGTGTTTTGATTATTCATTTGGATTATCCATTTAAATAAATTATGCCCACTTSAWTGTTTTGTAACTTGCACATGACACACATCTCAAGACTCGCCGAGCCTAACTTACTATGTTGCTCATGTTTTAGTGATAGGTATAGATCGCTAGATCTAGCAAGAGGTTCTGAGCATAGGAGTATATCGCAAATGTGTATTTTGTTAAGCTCAGGATGTTGAAATAGTTCTAGTATATATATGCATATTTGATTTAAAAGATGTACTTATAATATTTTTGGATTGTAAATTATTTGGGATTGTAATTTGTTTAACTTTGGTGTTTTAAGTTGCGAACTTTATATTATGGGTTTTAGATGCTTTGATCATTTGATTGTTCGGCTAATCAAGAGACAGGCGGCGTTGCCTCCTTCCTAGTGGAACCTAGGGAAGGTGGGTCATCACAGTCCAAATTTTCTTTTAACAAATGAACCAAACCACATCTCGTTTATTTAAAATAGTTAGTAATTAATAACTAATTAAATATTTAAGAAATATCCTAATTTTGAACTTATCTAATTTGTCAATGTCACTGCTTACCACGTAATTATGTTGTACGAGATTTTATATTGCTAAATACTAGCTGAAAAAGTGGAGACTGTTACAGATTGCGTTTTATTTTAGAAGGGATGAGAGTTATTTAGTCAGGTCACTAGATCCTGCACACATACAATTTAAGAGCTACAGTAAGGAGYGTATTGAATGCATAGGAAATGAGTTTTTGACTTAGGCTTCCCAAAAGAGACTAATTCACAAAATATCAGTTACATATCTCTCAAGGATGTAATTAAGCATTTAAGAAACTATTTGTCATACCAAACCTAGATATTATGCCATTTGAATCAAGATAAGAAAAATCCAAGATGGCAAGAGAAATAACTTAYAAAATAGTCATAAAGGAAATGCATGAAGTGACTAATTGAATTCTTGTTAATATTAAATTAGTTTGAAGCACGATCCTTAAAATGCTCTTGAGCTCTAAATTTATTATTACATTCCAATTCAAACGTTCCCCTAGTTCTCTCGCCAAATAAATGGATTCTACAGAAAACAAAGTCCTAATTTACCAACTATTCTAACCGTCTTAAAAAACAGGCAATCATTAACTTTAGTTCCTTATTAAGAAGTAAAAAGATACAGCTCTGGTCAAATTAACTGTGAACCTTGCAAAGCACAGTTTAGAAGGAAAATATTTTTCAAATTTTGATTTGTTACTTTTTGTGGCGACCAGCTCACCCCTAGGTAGGACTGGGGCAAACAAGAGTCATCAACTCATCCTTAAATATAGACTTATAAAACTTAAAATAACTAAAGCAGAAGCATAAACTTAACATAACATACAAGTCATATAACAATCCGTAAAGATTAAGTCTTCCACAATAAAATACTAGTAAAACTAGTTTATTAAAAAACTTGAAGATATAAGATCACAACGTCACTAAAACATGAGAAAAGCTGTGAGTGAAGCTCAGCGAATCCTGCACATTTACAATGTGAGTTTTAAAATAAGAGCACGATTTTCAAGTAAACAGTTAGAAGCCATATCTTAAACAGGTATAACAAGTGTAAAATAGTTCAAATATCACACTCTGATAAAGAAGTGTTTCCAAGAAAATGCTGCTCTTCAAAACATCTACAATAGCATCTTATTAGCTTGACTTCCAATTACTTCTTCATACCTAGATTAAGTGATAAGGTACCCTTGAAAGTAAATATTCAGATCATACTCACTATGGTTCTTAAAATACAACTAATTTGTCAAAGAAAACTAAACAAATGCCTATTGAATCCATTATCGCATTCATTTGGCTTAGCCAATAATGCAAGGAAAATAATTAAAAATATGATTTTTTAATGAGTGAAACATAAATATATAATGTCTAGAAAACATTATTGTAAAAAAGATGATTTTCATGCAAGTTACGAATGCAATTTCGAACATTTTATCCAGAATGAGTACCTTTGTGTGTTTTAATCAAATCTCAAGTTGTAGATGGAATTAGATCATGAAATTGGTGGGAAAATGATCCTATGACATAGGGATTTTTAACCATGTAATAGAATCCCAATTTGGATTTAGAATACAACACAACAAGGTGAAAGCAGTGAGACAACATGCAATCTGCTCAAAATTGAACACTACCAAGTTTTCAGTTTATATTTTAGAGTTTAGTAACAAAAATTCAACAAATTATTTTGTTTCAAAGATAACAAGGATTTCAACCATATAAAGCTGAATACCAATAGATGTGTGGGTAAATACCAGATTGTATCACAATAATTGGGTGGTGATAGGAGAGAGCTAATCTGATAGGGTCTAAGTAATTTTATCATATTTAAGCTATATGAATCCAAATTGAGTGAATTTGGTCCTAAAATATTCCGAAGACAACAATATTTGTAGTCATATATCATATTCATAATTTAAGCATAGATTTAAGCCACAATTAAAAAAATAGTAGGAAAAATTTAGGTTTGGGTACACTATTCAATGATTTTGCAAAGTCCATATCTTATGATTTACGAATGCTATAGCCTTGATCTATACCTTATTTTAATCCTACAAACTAATGCTAGCATTCAGGGTAATCAAAATCTCCTTTGTATAATTCACTCATAAATAAGTTTCTGACCAAAAATAGGGCAAACAAGATGTCACCAAAATTTCCAGCAACATTTATTTTTTAACTCTTTCTTAATTTTTGCTAATCATCATTATGCCAATCACACCAATTTGAAATTTTATAGAAATTCAAATCAGTGGACATGCTAAACTTCATGAAAGCAGCTTTAATAGACTTGCTTAAATGCCCTAAATACCAAACAATTCAAGACCACCAGTATTCTTATAATCAGCTAGCATAAACTTCAAGTAATCATGTTGATACACTTCATATTACTAACACAATCAAGCTGTAAATTACCTACACATGCTATCCTACCAAAAAGTGAAAATCATAACCTTGAAAGAGGAACAAAGATGAAGTCKTGAGGATGATCTTGTAAACTTTCCAAAGCTTTGAACAAGCTGAAAGAAAAATTGAGCAACTCGATCAAGGCAGCAAGAAAAAGGAAGGAAAATGGAGCCTAAAAGATGTAGAATCATTACCTTACTGGAGGACTAGAGTTGCCGGAGGAAGGTGGCCAAGGGTGGATGCTGGTGGCATGAGGTGGTGCTAAGAGAGAGAGGCAGAGAGAGGGAGAGAGAGTGAAGAGAGTGTTTGAAATTGCTAAGGCAACAAGAGAGTGTTGACCAGCTTGGGGGGTTTATAGAGTGAGTTTCTTGAATTCTTGGAGGGAAATTAATTTCTCTTCAAGGAAAAGAAAATAAGAGCTTCAATAATAAGAATAGTTAAAGGCTTCTTCAAGAAACTTTTTAAATGAATTAAGGTAAAGAAAAAAATAAGGAAATCGGTTAAAGGAAGAAAATAGGAGGAAACTAAAAGAATTTCTGACAACATTTTGGTCCAATAGGATTCCATGCATGCAAGTTTCGCTTCTAGTACTTGCAAGACAAAAAAAAAAAAAAAAATCACATGCAATATAGAGAAAGAAGGGAATCGTCTATTGAAAGCTTTAGAACAAAACTTGCATGCTCTTTTCTTTTTATGTAGAATAATGTAATCTTAATCAAATGAAATCAAACAGAGTCTGCACATGTTAAGAAGTGGTAGGATTCAATCTAAAAAATTTCGGTCAAGCTTAGATGGAAAAATTTAGGAGTTTCTCTTTTTTTTTTTTTTGAATTGAATAAATTTTTAGAATAAGATTTTCAGTTTAGCCAACGAAATGCTCAAATCCATTGTTGTCTAATATGATCTAATTTCCTATTTAAGTATTTAATTAATCTACCTATTTGAATTAGCCAACCCGATATCTATAATATTAAAACCTCATATTCCTAGAGTTGTGACCTAGTAAAAAGGTGATTTGTTACATGTACTTCGACAAATCATATACTAAGAAAAGAAACAATATCGATTAAAATTTATTGAATTGCATGCACTACTTGAAAAGTTAAAGAAAAAATCAATTGAAAAGAATTCTACCGTGTGCGAACTAGGTGTGAGGTATTCTAACTACACTTCATGAAGTTCATTTATGGGCAAAACATGATTCCTATAAGCATAGTTTTATTCTAACATCCTCATCATTATGATGTTTCTAAGTTCCTCATTCGTAGACAATGTGCGGTTCTCTTTTTTCCAAAAAGAACAATAGAAAACAAAATAACAAATATGTCTTGTTAGATTAATAGAAAACATGGTAGAAGTAATTTCGAGATAGAAATTGTGAACTATTAAGCTTATTTTAGAATAAGGTGGCACAATATTTATATAGAGAGATAACCACAACTAGCTGTTTACAAAACTATATGTTGCAGAACTTTCTTATGGTCCAAATGATGTGTAACCTATGGTCTGGCAGGGCACCTCAAAGTTCAACACGTCATCTTAGATAGGGAACATGCTATAGAGATGCAAAGAAACAAGAAAATTCTTCAACAAGAGAGCTTTCTTTGGATAAGAATTGCTTAAGTCAATGATCGGTTGAATAAGTTAACAGACTAAATATTGTGAGAAATAAACCACTAAATTAATGTTACAAGGTTTGATGCAGGATAGAAATGGGCTGCAAAACTTATGTAAGTGTTGATTACTACTTCTACTAGTAATATAATTCACAAGTTTAAAATTTACCAATAGAATATAAATATATAAAAAAACAATCAAGATAATTGAGACAGAATTTAACATGGTTCGGCATAAATGCCTACATCCACGGGATCACGTCTAGATGTCAAAAACAAACCACTAAATCAAATGAGTTCAAAGAATTTAGACATCAATCATTCGACAAAAGGAAAGACTTTTAACAAAAGTAAAACTCCCTCTTTGCTGAATCTTACAGCCGTTGATAGATTTGGAATTGTTTGACAATAATGACGAAATAGCTTTTCATTGATTGAGTAGGAACTTCTTCCTTCTCACCTTCTAAGTCTTCTTAGAGGTACGATGTAATACCAAGAATTTTTCCTTTATTCATTTTGTGTGATTGTGTGAAATTGTGTGCCAAGTAGGGTTGGAAATTTTATATGTGGTTTATATTTTGAAATCGCATATTTATTGAGTACGAAAATATTRTTTGTGTCGAATAAGAGTCATTGGTTAGTTAAAGGCTTAACTAGTGGGCTTATTTATTTCTTAGTCGGAAGTTAGGCTTTTATTGAAAGGAAGCTTGTTATATTTAATTCAAGGATTTTGGGTTASGTATGGATGGGAAGGCCCAAGGGTTTGGGTTATGGCCCAAAATTAAAAAAAATGGAAGAAAATATATAAAAAATAAAAAAAGAAAGAAAACAAAAGAAAAAAGAAAAACCTAAGAAAAAACTCATCTTCTTCCACCCTAAGCCGCTGATGCCGCCATGCCGTTTCTCCCTCTGCCTGACCCGACGTCACTCGTCGTGGCCTTCCCTTGCTCTTTCTCTTCTCTCCCTCTKATCTCCCCTTCACCCACTATCGATGCTTGAAGTGGCCGCTACTCATTGTGATTTTCGATCGATAGGYTGCTTAGCCGTTAGAGGATTTTGCCGTGACTCGGSCAGGCTGCGCAACCTTTGCTCGGTTGCTCGCTGTGTGTGAGTTGCTGCCCTCCACTYGCCAGATCGCTAACCGACTTGGTTGCTATCGACAAGCCGCCTGCGTCTCGAGTCGGACTGCTACAGCTAGCAGTTGCTATCGCCGTTCGCCGAGGCTGACCACTTGCTCGAGTCGCTGCAAGACGCATGCCAGGAGGCTGTCCAGTTCTGTTGAGCCAAGCAGACCGCTTCAAGTCTCTTCTCTGGCTTCCCTCTCTTGCTTTGGGGCTCGGATCTGTGGTCTTGGTCCACGCCATCGCCGACCAAGCCGCTCGCCAGAGGTGCACGATCTGCTCCTCCAGATCTAGTATCCTACCATCTTCTTCTTCTTCTCTACGCGACACACATTTGCCAGATCTGCCGTCGTTATCTTCTTCTCCTTCTCTGCTTAACAGTTTTTCTCTTCGACTGAATCCAGAATCTCTTGTCRTTGGCCGTCACATTTGCTCGTTGCCCTTGTTACTTACGTCGCCTGACATGGTCGCTGCAAATCCACCGTCTGTGTAGAGGTCACGACATTGTGGACCAGAATTCTACCGCTCTGGTCGTGCGAGAAGGAGCAATAGCATCAGGCGCCCAGTGGCACCAGGTGCCAGCAGGCATTGGACGCCCAGCAGCATCAGCTGCCCAGCAGCACCAGGCGCCCAGCAAGGGCCCAGTGCCAGTGCCAGGCACCGAGGAGCCCAAACGCCCAGGCCACGCCCTGGAATCCAATACCACTCCCACAACACAGGGATATCGTGAGCTTAAAGGTGAAAACGTTAACCCTTGATATTGAAATTTATGACTTGTACATAATTATGCCCTGAAGTGAATTAGTGGGAGAACATAGATTAGGTTTATACCCGAGCTAAGCAGTTGAATTGTACCCTTAAAAACGTGATACCTGATAAT
Organism: Rhazya stricta; assembly: GCA_001752375.1. NCBI lineage: Eukaryota > Viridiplantae > Streptophyta > Magnoliopsida > Gentianales > Apocynaceae > Rhazya > Rhazya stricta. The sequence goes on along the minus strand of MEJB01000019.1, from coordinate 42,099 downwards.
ATGAGAACTAAATATGGATTCATAATTGATAAAGGACATTCTTGGATTGAACACATAATATCTAAGTTGGGAYRATCAAACTAAATAGAGTTTCTTCTGTAATCACAACTAGGTCATTTCGAGGCCTTATGTTGAGAACGGTTGAAGGAGTTCACTTTACGATTTAAGTAAGAACCCATTCATGTAAAGGACTCCGAGTAAGTAAACTCTCACATTCTTATTAACGTATATGTGTGATTGTTATTGAATCTGAGTTCTATGTAAGTAAATTCTCACATCTCATTAATGCTTATGAATAGATGTAATTTAATTCTTTTAGATAGTTAACGTGTTGTATATGGATTTTATGCATGTAATCCCCYATACCGCCTATCTCCTTTGTTGTGTTTTATGTGGTGGCGGTATGGGATTGTATTATGATATGTGTTAATTGTGTGGAATGTTTCATGTGTTGCATATCTTGTGCCGTATTTATGTCGAATGATATGTTATATACAGTTGTTTGCATTTTATGTCATGGGCATGTAGTTAGGGTTCTACATCACTTCTGGCATGAACCATTCATACATTTAGAAAGTGAATGGCTTAGAAAATGAAATTTTAAAGGAAAATATTAAAGTTTTCGAAAAGGAGTGTAAACCTACCCTTGAAAGATRTGAGTGGGAAATRGGGCATRGGGRACTGGCGCACCCGACCCCACCCTCTTGGAGGGTAAGGAAGAATGGAATGTTCACCTCTTTGGAGGTGAAAAAATGGAAGGAAAAAGAAATATAATGTTAACTGCTTTGCGGTTGTACCGGTGGGAATGGAATCGGATTCCAAATAAGAATGCCCTGCTACAGGCATAGTGGCTAGGCGTTATACTCAGTGAGCTCATGAATGAAATGAAATGGAATGTTTTACAAATTATATATTTCGAAGGAAAGGTTTTGTAAAGAGATTTCGAAAAGGGAATGTTTAGAAAGTTTTCATTTAAAAGACGAAACTTTATAAATTTCATGACATGTAGGACATGTTTATGCATTCATGCATGAGGTTTACTTACTGGGCTTTTTAACTCATTTCTCTTCTTTTATTTTGCATTTCAAATGATGTATGGCCAGATGGGGTGAGAAGGTTGCTTGTGGGGAAGCTATGATACTCTGGAACATGTTTTAAATAAATTTTATGTAGTAAGATAATTGTCCACTTGAATAGTTTCCACTTACTAGTAAGTATTTCTCATTAGTTTAAATTCTTGAGTTTTTYGCGATTTTGGGATAGTGAAGATCTGTTAAAACACATTTTGGATATTGTTGAGTTTTAAATGGATAGTTGATTATTTACGAGTAGAGTAATGTAATATTCTCAGCTTAGAACAGTTCCTATACTGGGAGTGTTACATACAACTTCTTGATGAATGATTAACAAACAGCAAGGATAAACCAAGGCAAAAATAAGGAAGAATATTAAGTATTGATAACTTAATATTCAACCAAGAAAGAGGACCAAGCCTTCTTAGATATTTCACATTGTTTTTATAAAAATCTTGGTCAAAGAGTATCACATGAAAATCCAATATATATATATATAGAATAATATCGGAGATTTGAATGACTTCCATAGGAGTAGGATTAGTCTAATAGGTAAGTCCAAATAGGTTTAGAATTCATCTGTCACAAGACGGACTATAATTCTAATCTTATCATGTATACTTATATACTAATCCATCTTAAACAAAATACTCTATTTAAATCCCCTAAGTACTTATAAAGTCCAACTAACTATATCCTATAAATCATATACTATTCCAAAATTCATAGGATATATTAAATTAGGTGTTGAGAATACCAAAATTCAATGTGTTCACATCGGAATTCTGGTTCATACGAAATTACTAAAATTCCTACCAAAACCCTATGTTCTTACAATCTCTACCYTTTTTGGTTTTCATATGAACACAAATACATAGTTACTATTTTATCATGCCAAGTATCACAAAAGAATTCAAGAGATGATCAATCCAAATATGCTTTTTATCTACTAATGAACACGCAAGAAGGCAGCAAACCACAAAAGCTGATAAATCTTGCAGCAAACAAGAGATGTATATAACAACCAACAAGTGACAGCAAAAAAATCGTTTGAGCTTTTAAGATCATATAATGGTATTAAGCTGCAAATTTYAGTAAGAAGGAACATCAATCATCAGCTAGTAATATTAATATAATAATATGGCTGCTAAATAGATAATAATTATCATTAATCCAGAAATAGCCAGCAACAAGTCATACCAGAACTAACTGACCAAAACTAATATTAACCATACCATAACCAACAAAAACAATATCTAAAAACCAAACAAAGAGATATAAAGCAAATTAAGTGCATAACAGATATCATAGAGTAAAAYGTGAAAACCAAAAGCAAAATGAAGTGTATCTTCTCCTCCTTTTTGATTTTATGGAAATAAAAAATAACTAAGAGACRAGTAGCATAGACTATGGCAATTAATAAGAACCAACTTACAATCTACTAGTAACAATTCATCAAAATATATAACCCATCTATAAATAAAATATCAAGATGCATAAATATGTTCATCTAGCTAGTAACAGGCATATCCACCAAAATATATAAATATAACGTGTACTATGCCTCCTTTGTGTTTACATGAACCACCAAAATAAATTACGGCAGCGGGATAATTAGCAATTGCCCATCTGGAGACTCATTCTCAACCGACTTAGATGTTGGAGTCTTCCCCTGAGGTGATGCCTGAGACTCTCTCTCAAGCAAACAATTAGTAAATAAAAAAAGAATAAAGAGGAGAGAAAAATAAAAACTAAAGCTCCAAAGAAACCACACATAAACCCTAAAGAAGGAAATTCAAGAACAAAGAAGAAAAATAGATTTGATTCCAAATATCYTAACAATGCTTAAACCCTAGTTAAAAAACATTGCAAAGAATATTCACTCAATGGGATCAAATTATAGAGGATAAATCAATGACAAAGCAAATCATTGATCATTAACAAGAATAAAAAATGACCTAAAGAATGCAATTTTAGAATATGGTCGTCGACAAAGAAGTTACTAATGCTGATTATCCATAAAGAGCATGCTATAACAAGGAGTCTAAGATAATCAACAATACTAATAAAAAACCAACCACCAACTGCAAGCAAGATAGATGTGTGCAAGTGTCCTCAAGGGGATGCTTCTTTTATTAGTTAACCCCTTCCCTCAAAATATTAAATGAACCTCACACCTGTAGACATGTAACATCATCATTTTCAATTTGAGAAAATATTCCTTTGATTAGAGTAATCTTTTTGTGATCAATGAATAGACACAACAAGAATACAAAGCATTCGGTAAATCCCAACTGTAACTTTCACTCAGGTATTGAGGTAGTCTTTTCCAAGGTAGAGTAGTTGTAGGATAGGGGTCACTATATTAAAACTGCATACTCAAGTTGGCTTTCACTCTTCAATAGGTGGTATCCATCTAATGAAGGTCATGGGGGTAAGCTTGATGGAAACCAATAGGTACAATGATTATAAGACATTCTAGATATAATATAMGTCTTATGTATCAAAGGACAAAGTACTTGGTGCAGAGTAGACATACATAAACTAGATGCGCTACATACTGGAAAGAAATTTTGAASTAGAAACCAAAACATGACACGCTTGAGCACACGATTATCCTTAATAAAATATGACTCACTATGGTAAACAAACTCCAAGATACTTCCGCAAATCTAGAAAAGTTTGGGTGGGAATTGTTTTTATATTTTCATCACCACAAATAGGACTTTTAGAAACCCATTTCATTTTAACAATTTCTTTCCTTCTAGATGAAATAGATGCAAATTTTGATTTATTAGACATCCTATGCAGATAGGAATGTAGCTTAAAACATTTTGGTCTAATATGTTCCTTTTTACCACAAAAAATGACAAGTGGGAATAAGGTTGGGTACCTTATAAATTTCTTTTCCTTGCCAGAACGTTTCGTCTACTGTCATTGTGGCCACAACAAGTTCTGCATCCTCCATACTCTRGAAGCCAATTTGAGATTTATCACCTACTGGTTTCTCCATGTGAAGAGCTCGATCAAGCTTTGACGTCCTTATCTGAAATTTTCTTAAAATATTGTTCACACCTTCCAGGTTCTTTCAATGATTGGACTAACTTAGTTTGCATAGCAATGAGCTCCTCTTCTAATAATTTTATTTTCTCAATTAACCCACAATTGTCCTTCACGAGTTGAAAGTTCTGCATTTATGCGGCTTTAATTTATTTTACAACCTTTAACCACTGAGTACACATATCCTCATAGGCTGTTTGAAGGTCCTTTGCATCTATGTCTTATTGTTTTTCTTCATCCTCCATACTAGGTTTGATCCATTTTTCTTTAGTCATTTTCACCATAAAAGCCAAGAAATTTTGTTCATGCTCTCTATCACAGCTTTCTGGTGATTCTTCATCACTATCACTCCATGATGTTTCACGGCATGCCCTTTCTTTTTAAGAGTGTTGGCACATTCGGCTTGTATATGTCTATATCCTTCACATTCATTACATTGAATGCATTTGGTCTTTTTGTACCTTCTCATTGTTTAGAGGGAAACAAGGGAGAAAAATTCTGAAAACCATTCCTACTTGGAGGTGTGTTGCCTTTGTTAGGTTGAAAATTTTTCTTGATATTCCTTTCAAGTATTTGTTGTAATTTTTTGTGAGTAAAACAATTGTATCCTCATCTAAGTTTTCCAGTTTGATTGAACTGGAACTAACATTACCACGAGTATGAGATAAGCCAACTCCCTTTTCATTCTTTACATGTTTGTCTTTGTTCCACTTATTTAAATTTTGCTCATATGTTTATAATGAACCTATTAGTTCATCCAAATCAATCTTATCGATGTCTCGATATTTTTCAATGGATGTGACCTTTTCTTTGAATCTCTTTGCTAGTGACCACAAGACTTTTGTAATAACTTTAGCATTAGAGTGAGTCTCAAAATTAGAGCTTAGCATTTGTTTGACGAATTACATAATTTTCCATGAAATCAACAATAGATTCATTCTCACATATCGACATATTCTCAAATTCAATTTTGGGACTCCTGAACTTTGACTTCTTAACTTGATCAATCCCTTCATTTTTTGTCTCTAATTTATCCCATGCTTCCTTAGCAATTTCACAACTAGTAATCACTTACATTTGTTTGAATGTAACAACATTAAATATAGCATGCAATGTTTTATGAGTTTCAATTAGCCTTATCTAGTTCATAACTATCCCATTTAGGAACTAATTTAATATTAGTAATACCATCCTCAATAATTGAAGGGAAACTATAACCTGTAAATACATCTATAGCTTTTAAGAAAGCCCTCATTCTGGCTTTACGCAGAGGGTAATTAGTTTGATTTAAAAAGGGAGGTATATGAGTGGAACCTCATTCATGAAGGTCTCAAAAATCATCCATCATAATAAAAAATGGTAGTGTCAGTATATGYACATAGAAACAAGTGTGATTCATAATCATAGAAAAACAGCAAGTATGATATGTTAAAATCCAATCCAAAACAATAAGACAGACATACTAAGAATCCATACATTCACCACCATTCAAATTTAATTCAATGGATAGATAACCTGCTCTGATACCAGTTGTAAGTATTGATTACTACTTCTATCAGTAATAGAATTCACAAGTTTAAAGTTTACCAATTGGATGTAAACCTATCAAATAACAACCAAGATAATTGAGACATGATGTAACATGGTTCGATATAAATGCCAATATCCATGGGACCACTTCCGGATGTCAAACACAATCCATTAAATTAAATGAGTTCGAGTGACTTATTCATCAATCATTCAACAAAAGGAAMATCTTTTAACAAAAGTAAAAGTCTCTTTGCTGAATCTTGTATTCTGGAATTGTTTGATGACGATGACAAACCAGCTTTTCATCCATTGAGCAGGAACTTCTTCGTCCTCACTTTCTATGTCTTCTTAGAGGTACTACTTCTTCATGAATTGTTGACAAACAATAAGGATAAATCCAATAAAAAAATAAGAAAGAATATTGAGTATTGATAATATTCAATCAAGAAAGAGGACCAATCCTTCTCATATATTTAATGTTGTTTAGCAAAAATGTTGGTCAAAGAGTTTCAATGCAAAAATCTTCGTCAATGAGTATCACATGAAAACCCAATAGATATAGAATAATATCAGAGATTTGAATGACTTCCATAAGAGTAGGATAAGTCTAATAGATAAGTCCTAATAGACTACAATTCTAATCTTATCATGTATACTTATATACTAATTCACCTTAAACAAAACTCTCTATTTATATCTGCTAACTATTTATAAAGTCCAACTAACCATATTCTATAAATGATATACTATTTCAAAATTAGTACCATATATTAAATAAGGTGTGCAGCATACCAAAATTCTATGTGTTCATATCAACATTTTCATTCATATGAAATCACTAAAAATTCTACAAAACCCAATTTTCTTACAACTTGACTTTGGAAGAATCTTGGGAATGAATCGGGCAAACACTAATGGAGATCAATAAATGATCYGAGGCGTGGTGAAACAACACTGGCATGTTACTAGCATTTCGCAAGTTTGTTGTTTAAGATTTATAATGCATTATAAGAATGCATTGAGATAACTTTTATGCAGGTTCCAGAGCTATAATGCTGACAAACAGGAAAAATAATGCAATTAATTCGATCAAGGTAACGCTACTTTAATGATTTAATAAAATTTAAAAAATTATATGTTGAATAAAGAGGAACAAAACTTAAGTGGTAGAATAATCACTAATAGAGTCATTAGTGGGAGTAAGTTTATGTGTATATTAAATCATGAAAATCTTATAGACATAGGTAGTTAATAAAGGTATATGCTAGTAACACAACTAACATGGTCTAATTGCAAATAACTAATGAAGTGTTCTAAATGGCGTGGTATATATATATATATATGTTGAATTATGCAGCCATAATCTACTTCTAGTTAGATGAAAGAAGTATTATGCATTGAAACGTGTAGTAGAATAAACGCTAGCAATATGAAAATGATCTAAGTGTAGGGTGAAATTTAATTAATAGATGAACAACATGTTTTACGTTTTTAAGAAAACAATTCTAGTCATACAAATAAAACATTATGAAGGATAGATGTTTAAAATACTACAATCATATGTTCAAGCTTAGCTATGCATCACTATTCTAATTTTAAGTAAGAAACGAAACCTTATGCATGGAGTGAATGCAAATGGAACTATTAGCATATTCAAAATAGATAGGAGAAATTAAACTAACTTATAAGATAGATAATTAACTAATCTAAAACGATCCAATCTCATGGAAGTATTAAACAGAAATGATGGCTAAGTAAGGCGAGTATAGCTCATAGAAATTTTGAATTGTTAGTAAAGGTTAACTACGTAAGAGTATAAGAGATCAAATAAGATCAAGGAATTTATTTCATAAAAGAGATTAAATATTTATAAAGGTTTTAAAAATTACACGTAAAAGACAATGTAATTAAAATAATATATTATACTACTAAAATTCAAGAATCCAAATGTTTTCATTTTCATATTAGTTCTTTTTTGTTAAGCGAAAAAAATCAATTGAGATATTCTTCAAACATTTCAAGTTATACTTCTCTACCTTAGGTGACCTAATTAACCTATCTAAGTACTAGTTCGGGGTCAGAATGTATCTATTGATCAATGATATATATTTCAGCTTGCGTAATTGACCAGATATAAATTACAACAGACCTTGGCTTTGGGGCTGGAAATCTAAAATTACATATATCTGTRCTTTGGTGTCATTATATGTAATTGCTTCTCGGTAATAATGATGGTAGCAAGATATTGAAAACAAAAGGAGAAGAGCAAAAAACAGCCAAGAATGAGTCTATAGGAAGCCTGAAGTTTCTAGAGGAAAAGGCTCCYAGTGACAAACCTTATTTTGGAGGTGATGAATTTTGGTATTTGGACTTAGCTTTTAGCTTTTATTGGGTTCTCTTGCTGGTTATACACCAATCATGCCTTTGGCAAATTCAGTATGGAAATTGATTGCCCCAAATTGATGGCATGGGCTAAGAGGTATGTGGAAATAAATAGCATCTCCAAATCTCTCGCTGATTCAAAGAAGGTTTATGAAGTCATAGCAAGAGATAAACAATTAATTTGGATTGGAGAAACTCCTGTTGTGTAATGACCATAATATGGGTAATGACAGTAAAAAATATATTTGAATGGATTAAGAAAAATATAAATCAGCAAAATATTAAAAAAAATACATTGTTCGAGACTGTATCGCTTGCGACGGTGAAAAATGCAGCCATTAATTCCATTAAGGTACTAGTTTAATAGTTTAATTCATTATGCAATTACAATTTCAAAAGAAAGAGGAAAACAATTTAAGTGGTAGCAACACAGTTATAAAGCCATTAATATATAAGTTGAAAAATAATTTACAATAAGCATAATTCATTGGTGCATGGATCGAGAAAGTGAAGATGAAGATGACAACTCTAATGATGAAAAACCAAACATTTGCTCCATGTCTACTGGGGATAAGATAACCCCTTCAACTTCTACTTTCAAGTTATTTGATGAACTTGATGTTGAGGATGATCCAAATGAATTGGTTGTTGAAATGTATAAGGAAATGAGAAAGTTGCCAAGAAGAAACAAAGACATGAGAATRAAAGTAGAGCAAATAATGAATGACAATTCTACTTTGAAAAAAGAGAATAGTGACTTAATTATTTCTTTGGATAGCATGAAATGTGACAACAAAATGCAACTAGAAAAAATTGGTTTATTATCTTTGGAAGAATAAGGGATTGCATGAGAAAATCAAGAGCTTATATACTATTCTTGTTAAACATGAGAATACTAAAAAAGAAGTTGAATGAGCTAAACGCATGTGTATTAAAATCTATAAATGATCAAAACAACTTGAACAAATTGCTTGGTGCTCAATGATATCCCTATGATAGAAATGGGAAACGGCATAGGTTACAAACACACTCACAAGCCTACCTCAAACAAATTTATGAGAGCTTCAATATCTAATATATCTAACGTGTGTTGTACTTATTGTGGCAAAAGTTGACATAGAGTCACAAAATGCTTTCTGAAAAGAAAGATTGAGAATGGAGCAAAATCCATTTGGAGAGTTCAGGGAAATATTGCTAGCCAGAAAGGACCCAAAACTATGTGGGTAACAAAGTTCTTATCTCATCTTAGTTGCGGGTTTGCAAGAAGACAAACTCAAAGGAACTAAATGGTTCCTTGATAGTGGATTCTCAAGGCACATGATGAGAGATGCTTCATTTATCATGGATTTACAGCCCTTGAATGAAGGATTTGTTACTATTGGTGTGATAAGAAGAAAGAAAGATAACGAGTTCTTCTTATTAATGGTTTAAGATATAAGTTGCTTAGCATTAGTCAACTTTATGATAATTGTTGCTATGCGAAATTTGAAAAAGAAATGTGCTTTATTCTTGGTGAATTAAGTAATGATATTATCTTTATTGCTGGAAGAGTAAGAAATGTTTACCTGATGTATTTTGGTAATCTTGTTTGTCGAAATGTGAAATGTCTTGTTGTGAATAAAGATTATGGTTATCTATGGTATAGAAGACTAGGACATGTGAATATGGACCTCTTGAATGATTTATCCATGAATGATTTAGTGACAGGTTAGCCAAAAATTAAATTTGAGAAAAGTCGTTTATGTGATSCATGTCAATATTGAAAACAAATCAAAAGCTCTTTCAAACCTATGAAGATGATTTCCATTTCTAAACCACTAGAACTAGTACTCATGGATTTATTTGGACCCTTGAGTACCGGTACTGTAGAAGGACAAAGATATGATTTTGTTATTGTTGATGATTTCTCTAGATTTACATAGTTCTGTTTCTTCGATTAAAAAAATTGAGGCCTTCAAGGAATTCAAAGATCTTTTTAGAAAATTGCAAAACTCCCTTAATTGCAAATACCAACTATTAGAATTCATAATGGAAGGAAATTTTCAAACAAGATTTTTACAAATTTATGTGATGAATGTGGTATTATTACTCAAGATTTTCCATCTACTAAAACTTCTCAACAAAATGGGGTAGTTGAATGGAGAAATCATACATTACAAGATATGGCTAAATCTATGCTTTGTGAAAATAATATGACAAAATACTTTTTGGCCGAAGCCATAATACCTTGCTTTGTAATGAATCATCCTTTTCTTAGAACTATTCTTAGAAAGACTCCTTATAAATTGATATTTGGTATATCTTATTTTAAGGCTTTTGGATGCGAATTCTTTGTGTTAAACGATAGAGATAATACTGGTAAATTTGACAAAAAGTCTGATGAAGGTATTTTTCTTGGTTATTCTTCAAACAAAAAGGCATATAGAATTTATTAAAAAAAGAACACTTGTTGTTGAAGAATCTATGCATGTCATATTTGATGAATCTAGCATTTTTTAAAAGAAAAAATATGAAGAAGATGATGTAAGAACTTCTATGGACATCTATGAACGACATCAAAATCAACGGTTGGAGAAAAATCCTCAAGAGCAAAATTCACTAACTCCAACTATGGAGAATAACAATGAGGATGGTGTGAAGCAKGAAAATGAAGAGCAAATGTTTCCTAAGGAATGGAGATATATACCTAATCAGCCTAAGAATTATATTATTGGTTATCCATCTCAAGGTGTTAGAACTAGAAGATTCTTTGTTGACGATTTTGCTTTACTTTCTCAAATTGAACCTAGCACTATTGATGATGCCTTACTTGATAACTTTTGGGTTGTTGCTATACAAGACGAATAAACTAATTTGACACGAATAAAGTATGGAAATTAGTTCCAAGATCTCATGACCATACTATTATAGAAATAAAATGGGTGTTTGTAAATATACTTGATAAGATCGGTATCATTATTACAAATAAGGCTAGACTTGTTGCTAAGGAATTTAATCAAGAAGAAAGAATAGACCATGATAAGACTTATGCTCCCGTAGTTAGACTTTAATCTACTTACGTCCTATTAGCTTTTGCTTRTTACAAAAAGTTAAATTGTTTCAAATGGATGTTAAAAGTGCTTTCTTGAATGGCTTTATTAACGAAGAAGTTTATGGGGAACAACCTCCCGGTTTTATTCATGAGAAATTTYCAAACCATGTGTTTAAATTGACCAAAACTTTGTACCATTTAAAATAAGCTCCTAGTGTTTGGTATGAGAGACTTAGTGGATTTCTATTAGAAAAAGGTTTCTATAGAGGAAAAGTAGGCACTACCATGTTTATTGAAACACATGACCATAATGATATTCTACTTGTGCAAATCTATGTGGATGACATTATCTTTGGTGCTACAAAAGAATGCTTATGTAGTGATTTTTCTGAAATTATGCAAAATGAATTTAGGATGAACATGATGGATGAACCTAACTTCTTTTTGGACTTGCAAATCAAACAAACTAATGAAAGAATTCTTACAAATCCATCTAAGTATGCCAAAGAATTGCTTAAGAGATTTGGTATGGTAGATGCTAAAGAGATAGGTACTCCTTGTAACACCACTTTGAAACTTGACAAAGATGAAAAGGGTAAATTTGTAAATGAATCCCTTTATGGAGGCATGATTCGTAGTTTACTATGTTTGATGGCTAGTAAACCCGATGTTATGTTTGTTGTATATTTATGTGCTTGATTTCAATCTTGTCCTAAAGAATCTCATCTTTATGCTATTAAACGTAATTTTAGATATTTGCATGACACTTGTGATATTGATTATGGTATCCTARAACCAAGACTTTGGAATAGATAGGATACACTGATGTCGACTATGCAGGATGTAAAATTGAACATAAAAGTACTAGCGGCAATTGTCATTTCCAAGGACACTCATTTGTTTCATAGTATAAACAAGCTTATGTTTCTCTTTCAACAGTGGAAGCCGAATATATAGTAGCAGGTAGTTGTTGTACCCAAATTCAATGAAACATACCCTTCTTGACTTTTGTCTAAACTTCAGATGCATACCTGTTCTTTGTATAACACTGAAGCTATCAATCTTACCAAAAATCCTATCCAACACTCTAGAACCAAAAACAAAGAGATCAAACATCTTTTTCTTAGAGATTATGTGGCAAACAARGATATTCACTTAGAATTTATAAGAGCAAAAGATCAAATTGTTGATATCTTTACCAAACTATTAGTAGCCTAGGAGAGATTTTGCTATCTTAGATGTTTCTTGGGAATTACTCAACTTCAAGATTAAGCCTTGATTTCTTAATTGGTTATCTCTACGTAATGTTCCTTAAATGATGAAATTAATTGCCATTATATGATGCATTATGTGTGATGTGGTCTGCATATCGATAATGGTAGAAAGAACCTCATTTTTGAAAGAAAAATTAAAGCCATTATATGGTGCATTATGTGTGAGTGTGGTTTGAATATCGATAGTGGTAGAAAGAACCTCATACATCTAAGCAAAAGGTCAAATAGAAGCAACGCAGGGAGTCACGAATGCTAAGTACCATCGATAGGTATCGTCTATGATCAAGCAGTAGCAAGAGATGCTACATGGATGCAACATGCTTCCATCAAGCACAAATTTAGCCAAGGGTTCAACTTTAAAACCTATACATCCCTCTCAAATTCATCTTCTCCTATGTATCTCGCTTAAACCTCTATCAAACTCAAAAAAATCTTCTCCTAATACTTCAATTTTTCACCAATCTTTATCATTCACACTCTTCCTACTCAATCACCACATCATCAAACTCTCAATGGGAAAGACAGACTATCTTAAGAGGTGCAAGAGCACCCAATACTAGAGGAGCARGAAAAGGAAGAGGCTAAGGTAGAGGTCAGGCTAATGATAGGAAAGAGATCCTATCTTCATCAATGAGGAGGCTAAACACTCTACACTACAATCATAGGCGAACCTAGAATCATTTCCTCCATGGGAAAGATATTATTCTTGACGGTATTAGAGGATTTGAATGGTTGATTAACAGGCTTAGGAATGAAGGTTGGATGTRCCTTCTTACTTTGCAAACACCATTTATCCTTGCTTTATTTGTCAATTCTATGCTAATGCAACCTTCAATATTACTTATGCTAGATTGACCATTAGAGTAAATGGTAGAGACATGCAATCAATGCCATTCTAGATGTTCCTAATAGAGGTGCATGCTATACATCACATCACAATGTTTGGCCTAAAAATGATTTTGATTTAAGGAGGTTTTGCGAAACTTTTCTAGGAGGTAGAATGATTAGAAATTCCCAAGGGGCTTTAGCTAGCCAATTTCCCAATCCTCATAGACTCTTGTACAGCATTGTTAAGAATTGCATTCTCAAATCTTGAGGTCATAGGACTCAACTTACGTAGAGTGGCATATTCATTTCTTACAATCTTATCCTAGACACTCAAATCAACCTTTAGGATACTATATGGTGGGAGATGAAACAAGCTAAGGGTAGAGGATGTAGATCTCCTTATGGGTGATTTTATCTCATATCTTCAATTATTTTAATATACCTTTAGACACCATACCTTCATCCCCTTCCATTGAAGACCTTCAATGTTCAAACCTCAAGAAGATTGGAGCTCTTCCAAATTGGATTCGAGTGAAAACCTAGATGAAGATGATGAGATGGATGGTCAAGAAGAACCTTCTCAAAAAATGATAACAGTCAAGGCCAAGAGATATGAAGCAAATACGAGGATGATCAAAGTGAATTAAGGCACACTACTGCATCTCGCAACATACTCCATTAACACCATATTAAGATGAGATTATTCGGGCATTCAATCAATAGTAGGTTGGATGACTTTGGTAGACAACTCTCACAGTTACAAGCACAACTCCATGCATTCATGAACCAAGCCTTGCAAGCCATCCTCCATGAGAAGATGATGATGAGGATGATGATGAGTAAAATAGGATGTTTTTCTTTATTTTCTACTTTTATTAGATTGCTTGTGTTGATGGATTTCTCTTGTCATGGCCAAGATGGTTATGCTTGTTTATGGATTTCTATGTTCTTTGCTTTTTACTTTATGGATTTTGGATTATGGATTATAAATCTATGCTATTATATTATGTTTTGATTTATTAACTTTCTTGTTTTTGGAATATTGAGATGTTTTACCTTTCCCTTAATGCTCTCTCTTGTGGGCCTTAATGGTGGTTATTGAGTATTCATTACAAAACTGCAAGGGCATGAGTGCCTCTTCCCATCTTTATTTTTTTAATTACAAAAATGAGGAAGAAGAAAGCCTACTGGCTATGCTATATGCTTTGCTATTTTCATTTGTTCAAAATATCCGATATTGCTTTTAATTGATGGCATCATGCACTATAGATTGCTAAAGAGACTAGACTCTTTTCAGTAAGGGGAAGTTATACTAAAGGGGAGCTTTTCATTCCTTATTTCCTAATCCCTTAAACCCTCAATAAATTGCATTGATTTATATTTCATCTTGATACTCTTTTGGTAACTGTTATATTCTTTATACTCAGTGTTTTTCCGACATAAAAAATGGAGAGATTTTTAAGGTTAAATACCTAATTACAATCGACTCTTATTTTGACAATAACAAAACATTGAAAGTCACTAATAATTTTTGTTAGTCAATCTTATGTTTAGGATGTTCAACAACAACATTGGACTTTCTATCATTCGATTCACAAGGAAGAATTAAAGATCCTCAAGTCATACATAGATTAAAGATTTAACAACTTTTGAAGACGACATTAGATTAGTCACTAGATAGCGAAGATTTGGTATTTCCTTCGTTATTATGTCTTATCCCTTTGAGTAACTGCCTTAAGGTTATAATGCTCTTAAAAATGTTTTAAAAGCTCTTTACAAATCTAGTTGACATTACAAAGGAGATTTGAAAAAGACTAGCCTTSTATACCATTGCATTGTGTTCCTTTTGAGCTCATGTTTATCACTTGAACGGCCTAGGACGCATGCTATGGACAGTGTGTACTATCCTTAGCCACCGCTGAGCCACGGACAGTAGGTACCATACATGACCCCCAAGAAGGTTACAAAATCTCAAGGATGGTACCATGCACAGTTGTAAGGACGTTACATTGCGTCCGTGCAATCGAGATTTTTAAAGAATGTTTCTAACRGCTAGTTCAATGACTCTCTCAATAAGCTCTCTTTTTTACACTAGATATACTATTTTTTAAGCCTTGAAAATCTATGAATCTATGTTATTAATTTCTGAGCAAATATTTTTAGTTATCGATCTAATAAAGAATATTTGTTTTACACTATATATACTATACATTTTGTTTTACACTTACAAATATTTTTTTTACACTATATACTATTTTTTTGCTTTCCACTTGTTTCATACATTAAGCTTTATTTCTCTTGTTGAAGTTATCTCAAATGACTTATTAGAGAATTAAGTTGTAACATCTATCCTCCAAGCGATTGAATTTCATGTGGACATATTTAATTTGTGTTGATTAAACAATTCTCATAGATTTGTATTTGACAATCAAAATTCCGAACTTAATTAAGCGAAGGAGTATACAATATCACACGTAGTATCTCATTGTAGATGGGGTGGGGTCRGAATAATGGATGTGGCCCAATCAGTATCATTAATAACTATTACTCATATGGAATCGGCCATCAGCGATCTGTCTCCACTGGGCGTGTTCCTTATGATATAATACGGGTAAGACTCATCCAACTTAGGTGAGTTATTATTTGGCTTATCGTCTTTTAGCATTGTTGAGAGGTTCATTTGGTAAACACTAGGTTGGGTGTTTCTATTTAAGTCTTAAGATTRGTTAGGCTGTATGATACCAACCGATATTGTGTAATCTTTGTGAATTTACACAAGTACAGTGAAATGTTGAAATCCTAGGGGGAATCTTAGGTAGTGGATGTAGACTTGTTGAAGTCGAACCACTATAAATCGTGTCTTTACTCTTCTTATCTATTTACTTCATATTGCATGTCCTTATTGTGATTCACTTTCATATTTCTTTTACTGCATAAATTGAATCATCTTGAATAGTGAATTCTCAAGCGTAGGCTTTGTTGAAGTATCTAGCTTGTTAAAACTTATTTATTATCACATTACCTTGAATTGGTCATTGTTATAGCTAGTCACTTATTGCTCGTCATTTCTAGCGTTGATATTTTGGGATTGGATTTCTTAGCCGAATTTTGAAGGACAGAAATTATTGTTTAGTCTTGTTTCACCCTCCTCTTAGCCATTTCAATTCTGATTTATGGCACAATAAACCTATCATGTGCACGGTTGCCAATCTTACAAATTTTGCATGCATTTTTGTCCTATCTAATGTGTTTTGATTCTTACTTTTCATAAAAAGCATGCAAGATCCTATACCATTCTCTCTCCCATGACCGATTTCCCTTATTCCCAAGTTTGCATGTCAACTTATTYCTTGCATTAACTAAAGGCCCAAACCTACATGCATGGATTTTAAGTGGTTCCTAGTATTTTATCAAGATTCCTTTTATTTCCCCTAATCTTTACCCTACCCATTTTTTCCCCTATAATTCGTTCACTTGTATTCATTTTGAAAGCTTCTTATCGAAGCTCTTATTGTACTTGACATTCAAGCAAGCAATTCTTTTTCTTAAAGTCTAATTAATGTTCCTTCTCCAAGTAATTCACTTCTATAAATCCCCATCCCCTAGCCGGCTACGCCTTTACTCCCTAGGAAAACATTTCCCTCACCTCAACTCACCCATCCTTCTCGGCACTCTCATACCCTCACACCACCAAAGCTTTGCTGGCAGCACCTACTTCCACCACCTCTCCGACAACCCTTAGTCCTCAAAGAAAGGTAAAGTCTTCCATTACTTTTTATTTCAATTTCTTCCATCTTTCGTGCTGCCATGACTGAACTTGGCCATTTCTTCTCCTTCCATTCATATGAATTCTTGGATAGCATACAAAGATCGTCGAATTTCCTCCTCAAGACTTCAATTTTCTTCTGTTTCAATGTTAGAATTATTTTCTCTTTAGTGGAATGGCATGCTTCAGTTAATTTGCAGCTTAGTTGGTTTAAGAATGATTAAGTTTGATGATATACTCTAGTTGTAACTAAGTTCACTGAAGAAGATTTAGCCTTTACATTTTTAGCTTTAGTGGCGTTTTTGCATGACTACCAATTAAGGTTTGGGACATCTAGCATGACTACTGTTTTGAATTACCATGAGGTTGCAAATTGATGTGAATTGCATGATAATATAGTCTTATAATTATCAAATGATTGTGAGAGAATTAAAGTAAATGTTTTCTGGAATTTCTATTAGCATCATGTTCTGCCCTATTCTTGGTCAGAAGTTGCCTTATGAATGATCTATAGAAACTAGGATTTAATTACATTAAATTATAGCATTGGTTCTTAGCATATAAACAAGATATATATGATGATTATAGCATTTCTAAAACATAAGTTATGAACTTCGAAAAAATTGATGGACTGTTTACCAGAGCACAATTTTACCTACTGTCTTGGATTGATTATGACCTAACCATGTGCCTAAATTATGAGAGTAATATATGGTTTAAAAGCGTACAATCTTACAACATTTTAGGCATGGTTTCACTCAATTTGGATTAGTGAAATTTAAGATATGATCAAATTACTCAGACACAATCAGATTAGCATTCCCCTGCCACAACCCAACTATTGTATTAGAAAATCTGGAATTTAACCACACATCTACAGGTATTACACCTTATATGGTTGAAATTCTTGTTGACTTAGGAACAAAATAAGACCCACATGGTTAGATTTTCCCTATTGTACRCGGACATATAAGCTAGAATCSCAATAGCGGTCAGTTTTGAACAACTATGTTAAACTGACTGTTTTTACCATGCTGTGTTGTAAATCTTAAACCTGAATTGGGATTTATTCCTGTGCATATAGAGCCATTTGTTTTAGGATCATTTTCCCACAAATGTTATGACCTAATTCCATCTACAACTCAAATGTTGATTACAACGCTTAATACTGTTCATTGTGGACTGGATGATCAAACACTACTTTTGTTACTTGGAATTTGATTACTTAATTTGCATAAATCATTTGCTTTGCACTGGAAGTTTTCTGGTCATTGTATTGTTTCTGTTTACTCCTTAAAAGCTCAGATATGTGATTGCTTTTGCTTGTATCAATGGTTAAGCCAAAGGAATGCGATAATGGAATTATTAAGAACTTGATTAGTGTTTGTTTTCTTTGTTTGAATCAAACAATATGTTGTATTTTGCAGTGCTTCCTTCATTGGTAGCAGGGAACTCCTTGACCATAGTTTACTTATATAAGATTGGGTTGATCAATGAAATAGGCTATAAGACGCTAGTACAAAGATATAAATGTGAAAGGGGCTAACAGGATTTGGTGGACATTTAACGGAACAAGGSATTATTAAGGAGAATTTGATTGGGATCAAGGTAATCACCAGGTATAATATGAATTTTTTTTCTTACTATTTTTGTGAAAGTTTTGGCTTAAATAATATGTGTTTATCTTTGCACATATATGCACACATATGATTACATATCATACATACATAAAATATCTATATATTACAGGCCTTGTTTATACCCAAATGAAGGTCCTGGTGCATTTAATTGTTGGTATCTCARGTAAGAGAAAAATAGGCAAGTAAGGTTCTAYCTTTTCTTGATGATACAATGCAAAATATATCAATTAAGGTAGTATAAGAAATTTTATCAGCAGTATAAATGTGCTACTTGATAGGACGCTAGTTGGAAAAAAAATGATGTAGATGTGCTATTATGGTAACTTTGCATAATTTTATATTTTCTGATTGTGTTGATGTTCCATGAGGGAATGGAGAACTGTGGAATTTAGTTGGTGTCCTGTGGAACTACTGGAGCCATTGTGCACATGCATGCAATGCTTATGAGGAATTTTATATTAAAGCTTTACTAATTTGATATTTTACCATAAAGTTTGTTTCATATTTTTGTCATTTAGATCATTAAATTAAAGAATACATACAATTCATAATCATGAGATCATAGGATTCAATTGGAAGGATGATGCTACGTGAATAAATGGACTCAAATTCCTTTTCATTTTGGTAAATTCAGATTGGGGCCAATGTTTCACTGAAATATGATCCATATAGGGTATTCTAACATAAATTTCAAGCCCCTAACCTCTATTGTCCCTCATTTTGAACAAATATCTTGAGGTATATATGTAGATTCTTGCATTCCTATAAATTTGATAGTAATTGCTCTAYGGTAAGATTTTCTTAGTATTCGTTTCTTTTAAATTGCTGTGTTTATGTGAAAATGTATTATTTTAGATTACTTGACAATAGCAACACATGAATAGAGTTCTCTAAAATTGTTTTGAAGTATATTATACAATAAGGTTCTTATTGAATTACTAATAYTATTAATGTTCYCCCYAARAAATTTATYRATRATGTGTTACATGTAATAAAAATTTTGATCATAGAAAACGTTATTTTGAGTTTGGGGGGGGGGGGGGGGAAGGCTACACTATAAAGGATTTGCATTAGAAGGACATTTAAAGATGTCAAGTTATCACTATATAGGCTTAATTTAAGTTGCCTTAGCCTCAGTATTTGATGCATATCTAGACTCTTTGAGCCTCTTTTGACTCRTTTAATACATGTCTTGTATTATTAATGTACCCCTATGGTGCAATACTTGTGCAAGAAAACTATCTTTATTTATATAAAAAAATATATTGTTGTTTTGTGTCAAAAAACTTGATGTTAAATATTGGTAATAAGGCATTAACAATCCAAGTTTACTAGCTTAGAGTAAAATATGCAATTGAAGTGGATAAGGATTTCAGGTTTAGGTCGAAGTTCTGAAAGTTTTTTAGCCATCACAAATGCTCTTTTTCTTGTATCAAATTACTTAATTGATCATATACTAATTGATAATATACCTCACCTTTATCTTCTCTACTACATGAAATTTCATTAAATCCATATTGGCTTTAGCAGTAGTGTAAAAACATCAAATATTCCTACATTTAGAAATTTCAAYAGTTTGCCACCTAAATTTGCTTAGAGTGTGATAAACTTAGTAGATGAAGAAATCAAACTCGAGGATTCAAGTAGAATTTRTTGCACCATAACATTAACATATTACAAGAACTTTCTCGCTTTTCATAGGGGATAGTATGAATTTTCAGTTGATAAGGACCTAAAATTGGGAAAAAATTTTACAATTAATTCCATCAAGATAGGTCAATTTGTTAAATTATTAAATTTTCATAGGGGATATTACACTTTCTCAATATTAAATTTTCAACATTGTTTTCATACTTCAATTTTATCAAACGAGTCTAGAAAAAGAAAATATTTTTTGAACATAAATTATTGAGTCATTTCTTAAATAACATTTAATAGTTAGACATTAAATACTATTATTTCCAAATTAAAATTGTCACTATTTAAAAATTTAATCCTTCAATATCTATCTAAAATATTGTGGCACCCCACTATCCCCTAAGGTCCACTAGGATTGAATGAGTCGCTGCTTGCCTTCCAACAATCAATAACCATCATTACTGGAATAGATACAATCCATATCAAAACAGTAAAAGTACAATTCAACAAGGGTACATCACAGTAGACTAGTAGTGCTGCTCTAGCACTTGGCATTCCTGCTTCTCGTCTCCAAAATMTAGTGCCTCAAGATYTGTATTTGTCACTACAAAGACGAAGGAAAAACTATGAGCGCTAGCTTAGTGAGTTCTGCATAGGTGTAGTGTAAGTTTGGAAAATCAAGTTATAATATATGTTCAGGGATGGTTTTTAAGAAACTGGACCACGAATTTCAAGCATTTGATAAAGAAGATACTTGATCAAAATAGATCACAAGTGAATGAACAGTTACCGCACAATAAAAACTCTGTAGGTCTAGTAATACGAGCTATTTTCTCGTATTTACTTGCACGATTTACTACCTTATCACATCATACAACAATAGCACCTGCTAGCTAGGGTACAAAGGGAGTTAATCTCTCCAGGGTTAAACCTCTGTACCAAGGGTACAAGTATCTACAATCAAGCTTAGGCACCGAATGATGGGACCATCCGCCCGATGCATGTTYGGTCTGTCACCAGTCACACYAGGCTTTGGCCAAGGTTAGGCTTATACTGATATTGTCGTCCTGGACTAGCTCAAGCTACTCATATTGGGGACCAATTAAGCATAGTACTTTGTCCACCAAACTATTTATTTAGAGATTGCCAATTGAATACTCAATTCCAATATACATCACAATTAGTGATTTTCAATATGTCAATTCAATCGATCAAAGGTGATATCATAACACGTTTTCAGAATAATTTTTGTCAATTGAAACTAGAGATCACAGGTGCGTCAAAAGTTTCTCTTGAATAGTTTTATCGAACAGGCTTTTGAAAACATTTGTCATGAATTTGCCAAGAATTGAAATTTTTGTACAATGGGAAACTTTTGTAGAAAAACAATTTTTGAAATAATTCAGCTRTAGACATTTTTGCAGAAAAAAGAGAGTTCATAATATTTTTTAGAAATAAAATGKTTGATAGGAAATATTATTTTTCAAGCACATGGGAATTGAAAATATTACTAGAGTACGGCTGAAAGAAAACAAGCACGAGTTTGCGGAATTTTAGAAGTCGGAAGGGAACTCACGTTAAAATAACATTTATATAGCGTACACTGAAAATAAGCACATTTTGCAGCCTTTTGATAGATGAAAAACTCACTTATGACTCTGATTAATTAGAAAGTCTATTGACTATCGTTTCCTAGAAACATACAACAAGAAATATCCTTAGTAATGTATCTCAATGGATCACACCCAAGTCATAACCTAAAAACTATTTTACAATAACTTGGCTTTATCATTTTATGAGTAAAATCATTTTTATGAAAATAGATATTTCCTGGGTAGAGATCCAATGATTTTAAAAATGTAAAGTATATAACTTATAGAATAAACATATAAGATGCATTTGTAAGGAAGTTAGAGGTTTTAAAAATGATAAGTTTTGGAAATCGGTGAATGGATAGCTTGTGATATTTTAAGCCTTATTCCAAAAATACTCATGATTTCTCAATGAAATTGATGCCAAAATGATCCTAACAGACTAAGGCTTATGATCATCCAAAAATCAGAACATAAAATGGCCCGAATAAAACCCAGATTTAATGAGAAATGCACAACACTTATTCAATTGGCCAGATTGACCATACTCTAAAGATTAACTCATATSTTGTATATCTTGAGTTTTACACGTGAAAATTGGATGAAATTAGTACTAGGTTTTTTCTGAAATCCGTGGCTTTCTACCCCATATATCACAATCAAATTTCGTCAAGCAATCTGGTTGCTACACCAATTTGAATGCAGCTGACTCGTCTAGAAGACTGAAGCAAACCCTAAAAACTGTCTTATGTTTTCTAAATTTTTAGTATGAAACACATAAGTCCAAACCATATTAAAAACCTTATACTCACATTATGACATCATTATAACCATTCTCAAAGATTGTATATGCAAAACCCTTGCATTTTCATGCATTTCTTTCGATTGAAAGCACTACACCAGCAATGCTATATAGTTTAAGTTTTAGTACGGATTCAACTTGACACTCATACTCACCTGAAATTGTAGTAATGAAATGGATAAAATGGTMAGCTTATGAATGTGCAAATATAATGGACTGAAAGGCTTTGTTTGTGCAAAAAGAGGTGGCTGAATATTTGTTGCAGGTGAAGTAGGGTTTGGCTGTTTTAGGAGTGAGGGACAAAGCTAGGTTTTGAGTCAAGGAAAAGAGTGGTTTTTCAGTCAAAATTGGAGTGGAATGAAGGGAAATTCCAACCAATTTATAGGGATGATTGGTCGATAGAACTAGACTGAAGGAAGAAGTGAAATCCACCTGAAATTGGTATGAAATGCCGGCTGTTTTCTTGCAAGAATTGAGGAAGAAAATTTTGATTTTGGGCAAGAGACACCTCAATGTACAGCTGTCCTACTCTCCAATCTTCTACCTTTAAAGTTTGACAAATCACCTAGCTATCTGTCCAATTTCTATTGGAAAACTTCATGCAATCCGGACAGCACACATAGCTGTTCAAATTCTTTCTAGAAATCTTACTAAAGCTGGCACATGCACATGCAAATTCACGAAATTTTCATGCCAAATACTTGTCGTTCATTGGTGGATGAAATACAGGATAGGATTGATTAGGAAATGCTAATCAGTGGCTATGATTGAAGAAGAAATTTAGTTAGATGTGGGCAGTTTTGGCTGATTGTGTTAAGCCAAAATGAAGAAGAAATTTCCGTCTTTTTCTTCTTCAAGCTATGTGCATTTGACACCTTAAAGGAACAGCTTTCCTTTCCCTAAGCCATCTATCCTTGAAGCTTGACAAATTCCCCATTCTGCTATCCAATTTCCAGCGGAGATCTCCTCTCAATCGGCTAGCAWACACCATGCAAAAAAACAATTGGAGTTTTTCTTACCAACGTCTATTAAGACCGCATACCTACGCTAGCAACCTCATGCAAACTAAAGCCACATACTTAACATGCATTGGTGGAATTTAAATGGTGAGGATTGAATCAAAGTTTGATGATCCATGGCTAAAATTTTGAAGAAGCCATCGGTCACATGAAGAATAAAGTCATGATGGGAAGAATGAAATTTGAGAAAGGTTTAAATCTGAACTTTAAATGAAACTATTAAAGTAATAAATTATTTTAGAAAGAAAATAATAAAGTTTTTAAAAAAAGCAATATACAGTTTTCAAAAATAAAGTTTAAGGAAATTGATTTTTGTAAATAGAGTAAGGTTTAAAACAGAAGTCAAAGCCGGAATTTTTAGAAAATGAGTTTTCGAAATTCGATTAAGACGAGATTATGTTCGGATTTTATCTTAACCATATAATCTTACCAAAATTCTAAGCCTAATCATATTCTATTTCTAAATATTCTAATTTTTACACTAAATTTACTTATGATATTGTAACCTATGTAGGCTTTTATTTTCTCGAAATATCTGCTCATCACAAACACAATTTCTCAACTATAAAACAGACTTCCTTCTCTCTTCTTGTATATCTCAAATTGTCAAAGTAGAGAAATTGAGTAATATGATGAGGTGATTCTCTTGAGTTTCTGGGCTTGCATGTTTGGCATGAGAGTAAGAATTGCACTTAATGAAAAATGAGTTAAGTATGAATGTAGGGAAGAAGGTTTGCTTCACAAAAGTGATTTGCTTTTGAAGATGAATCCATTTTACAAGAAAGTCCCAGTTTTGATTCATAACGGGAGACCTATCTAKGAGCCTCTCAATACAGTTCAGTCTTGCCATCTGATCCTGTTGAAAAAGCTACTGCTAAGTTCTGGAATAGAAAGGTAACATAGGAACTTACTTTAGTTATATTTCCAAAAATAATTTCTTTTTAAGTAACTGACAATAATTTTCTTGTTGCGCATGAATATGAGCGAATAAGGATTGTATAAAGTACACTAATGTGAATAGGAATTTAGTTTGAATGTGTGATGACCCTGCTGACCCCTAKATTTCACAAAGGCCGAGCGAGACGTCGCCTATCTTTCGGCAATCACGTTACAAGCACATAAAATATCAAAAGAAGTGAATACAGCAAAGTAGGCTTCATCAAATAGAGTACAAAAAGCATCCCAACAACATCTCCAAACAGAAACATAGATAGATTCACAGAGTTCTCCTGAATTCTTACTATAAATGTCTCTTCACACAGCAAAAATTCACAAACTTGTCACTAAAACATGAGAAAACTATGAGCAAAGCTCAGTGAGTCCCATTGTGTGCACTATACATTTTAAAATCAAGACGACATTTTTCAAGAAATATTTTGAAACAAAATAGTTTGAGTAAAGATAAATTTTGAAAAAAATCTATAAATTTTAAAGAACCATATCAAGTCAAGAGTGAATAGGGAATACTATGTTCAAAAACYCGTCAGTTTCTAATAATAGTATCCCAATTAACTTTTACTGTAGAGACAACGTCATGCAAGGTCTAGAATTACCAACCTTATCACCTCGTAGTGCGTATGCAATGTTCAACCTTATCACATCTTAACAATCAGTATTACTTGCTAACTTGGAAAYAAAAGAGTCAACAGCGCTTGATTAAACCTCCTAATCGAGGGAACRAAAGCCCACAATCTGGCCGGGTATCTAATGGCGCAAGTGTCTACCCATGCATTCCGAGTCCAATACATATATCCCAAGCCTTGGCCAATAGTTAGGCTTACTTTGATATTGTCATCCAGAAGTTCAAGAGGTACTCATACTGGGGACCAGTCCGTCAGACTAGTTAGCAAGAGTTTTCCAAATTGAGTGCTCGATACYATCTGTCAATTTCATAAATTACACAAAAAGTGTTTTCAAGCAAGTCGTGAACTTGCAAAAAACTAGTTTTCAGTTTATAAAAAGTCATGTGCTCTGTTTTCATTCTCATTTTTATAACAGAAATGCAGATAAATAGGCTTTTCAAGAAAATATTTTATAAAATGAATACTTGAGAAATATATTTTGAAAACTCGTTTGCACAGAAAATGATTTTAAGGAGGGAGTGATTCACCTGAGTGCACGCTTTCGTAGAATTTTTTTGAAATCTAAAATCAAGTGACACATATCTTCGAGTAAGATTCCATCGAATGTAATTCTTAAAGTGGGAAAATATTCCTAGTAAGTCAGCTAAAAAATCCTTTCGATATTATAGTGATTCAGATTGTATGTTCGAATAATATTCTAAGTGGAAATTAGAGTCTAAAATGGATTAATTAAGTAAAGGAAATGAATCTAGAAAATTGGTGTATATTTTGAAAGAAAGAATTCTAAAGGTTGTATGAATGATGTCCTTCTTATTTTGGATTTCTTCTAGGTATAGGAACTTGCGAGAGAAGGAAGATGCATCTGAAGTTAAAGATAAAACTTTTCCCTTCTCATGGTAAGTTTAGGAGCAACTTACTTGTTTTTAGTCTTCTTGGAATAAAAGCAGCACTAGGGTTTCTTGTTGGAGACACCGAATTCCCTTGAATTTGTTCTAGGGTCTGAGCTAAAGGATGTGACGGCTCTAAAGGTTGCCCAGATCTACTAACTTGCTGAGGGTTTTTTTCCTGGTAAGCCTTTCACTTCTTCACATGAAATCAGCGAGCAGGACCCTCTTCCAATCTTCTAGGCTATGACTTTACCTCCTTGGACTAGGTTTTTGGTGAGAACTGAGGATAAACTTGTTAGAAAGAGAGAGAGAGAGAGAGAGAAAGTGGGTGACCAAAAAGAGATAGGAGATTAGGTATAAGGATTCTTCATAGAGATGTTAATTTATTTAGGGAGAAATCCTAAATAACCAAGTCATTGAATCCCTAGAAATCCTAGGAATTTTGGCCAAGGAGGAGAGCTCCCTAAGGTGGCCAAAATCCTCCCAAGACTAATGGAATTTCGGCCACCCTAGGGTTTCCCCTTGTGAGGCCAAAATTTTAGGTCTTTTCTGGGCAAGTTGTTCCCCCCTTTTTTTATTATCTCTAATTTAAGCCTAAGCCTATTATTTAATTAATTGTTCTCTTGGATCAACCCAAATAATTAACTAAATATCCAATGGAATTATTTATTCTAACCCAATAAATATGGACTAAATTGAATAAAATAATATCTCTTAGTAACGCAGTTCATCCTTGAAGCCTAAATTTACAACTAAGTACTTAGGTAATATTGAGCTATCTAAGGGACCAAAGGACAAATTATTCATGGCTCCTAAAATGACCAAAATAYCCTTACTACCTATTAGTTGTATTTAGTGATTTTAAGTGTTCCACTTATCATCATATGGATACACTGACCTCATGAACAACATTGCATGAGCATAGTATTTGAGCCACTGGTGAACTAAAAAATATACCCTTCCATGTAACACCCATCAAAGAGAGGAAAAATGTACTAATACCTTCTCAATGACATCTACGATCCTTAGATTCCTAGTCCGATAATCCATGACAAGTCCATACCTTCTTGAATGTCCTTATCACTGGGACCTACTTGGAAGTCGCATTCTAAAGTCACATTCTCAGGCCCCTGGATCTTTTGATTATCCTTTGGACAATCATGAGAAGGTGATTAATTCTTCACAAAGTGAAGCAAAAAACTATCTTGTACCAATCTTTCTTAGTTAATTAGATACTATATTCGCAACATACAAGCTTATTGATGTACAAAAAGATTTCACCTATAGTATATCAAAAAACATAGCTGTAGGTTCACAAGACTACCAACTAGCAGTTAAGTACTAGGATATTCATCCACGCTATAATAGTGATATTCTGGTTTCTATAGAGATAGTACTTTAACAGAAACCAATATCATAGGTCCTACTCTGCGTATATGAAATATGGTTGTGCAATTGGAGTGAACCATTGACTAAGGAAAGTCATACACCATTAGAATCCATTGCACAATCATCTTATCATGATAGAATTCCCGGTTCCACAAAAAACTAAGTGCCTATAAATCTTGCTAGTTAAGTACCCATGGTTTATGCCCTATCTATGAAAAATGACCCGTCACATAAACCATTTACTTAATTGCTTGGACCTATTTCAATGAAATATGCAATTCAATGTTTGTAACAAAGTGGAATGGATAAAATTACTCTTTTTTTTGTAGTTTATAGAAATACATTGTCTTTAGGGCATACTATTCTAACAATCTCCCCCTTGCACTGAAAGACTAAGTCCATAGGTGTCTACCCCTATGGAATCTAGATGACTAGTAAGGACCTTCTCTACCAAAAGTTTGTTGAAGGGATCTACCAAATTGTTTGCTGAAAAAAATCTGATCCACCACTATCTCTTCCTTTTGGATGAATTTCCAAATAAGATGGTACTTTTTATGTCCTTGCCCTTTCTGTGGTTTTAGGCTCTTGGCATTGTGATATAGTCTAGAGTTTTGCCAATACATAACAATCGGCTTTACATAAGAAGTATAACATCAAGTTTTGTAAGAAATTTTTGAAGTCACACTGCTTCCTTGGATGTCTTTGAGCTGTGACATACTCAGCTTCCATAGTAGCATCAGCAACACAAGACTTAACACTTGTCCATGAGATAAGGTCCTCTAGACAAGTTAAAGACATATCCACTAGTGGATTTTCTTTCATCCTTATCAGCCTGGAAGTCTTAGTCTGTCTTACCAACAAGAACCTAGTCATCGGCTCTGTAAACTAGCATATAGTCCCTAGTAGTCCTCGGGTACTTTATAATGTGCTTTACATTTCACCAATGCTCTKCACCTAGGTTTGACTGAAATTTTGCTTACCACGCCTATGGCAAAGCAAATATCTGGCCTGGCACACAGCATGGAATACATGAGACTTCCCACAGCCGAAGCGTAGGGAATTCTACTCCTTTTCTTCCTTTGTCATAGGTCAATTCTTGAAAGATAAGGTTAGACCATGTCGAAAGGGAATAAGTGCCCCTTTACACTAATCCATGCTAAACTTGGCCAATACCTTCTCAATATAAGCAGATTGAGATTAGCCTAACATTTTTTGCTTTGTATCTCTTGGAAGTTTTATACCAAGCATGTAGCTAACTTCTCCCATATCCTTCATGTTAAATTGGCTTGGCTGCCAAACTATGATTGATGACAATTTCCCTATATCATTTCTAATGAGTAGAATGTCATCAACATATAACACCAAGAAGGACACCTTTTCATCATCCGTCCACTTATACATGCATGGTTCATTTATGTTTTGTAAAAATTCGTAAGACTTTACARACTTATGAAAATATCTTCTATGCTCTTGATGCTTGCTTTAGTTCATAAATAGAGTTCTTAAGCCTGCAGACCATGTGCTCTTGGCCTTTTGCAATGTAGCCTTCTGGTTGGGACATATAGATATCTTCAGTAAGGCAACCATTAAGAATAGCCATCTTGACATCCATTTGCCAYATCTYATAATCATAATRWCATGCTATGGCTAAGAGTAAGCGAATAGACTTAGGCATGGCTACTCGTGAAAAGGTTTCCTCATAATCGATCCCTTCTTTCTGAGTATAATCTTTTGCAACCAACTTTAAAGGTTTCAACTTTTCCATCTGCTCCCCTTTTCCTCTTGTATACACACTTAAACCCTATAGGTTCCAACCCTTCAGGTGTAGCTACAAGATCCCAACCCTAATTGAGATATATAGACTAAATCTCAGCATTTATCACAAGACGCCACTTATCTACGTTAACATCGAGAATTGCCTCCTCGTATCTAGTGAAATCTTTTCCTGATGGTTAGAAACTAGCTCAAAAGCCTCTCCCATCAATCTATCTGGAACTCTAATTTCTCTCCCACTACAACAAAACTCCACATGTACAGGAATACTCAGGGTGCTTCTTCTGGCACCTTGATTGGAGTGTTAGAATAATTTGAGATTTGTCCTATAGACAACCTTTTTTCCAACTCTATTATATTTGAAACTTTAGTGGGCATACATGGATCATCCTCCAAATATCTAGCATGAGTACTAATAAGTCCTTTATGCTCCTTAGGATAATAAAAATATCCACCTCTAGTACCTTTTAGATCTCCAACAAAGTTGCATAACTCTAATTTTGAATCTAACTTACTTCCTCTAGTTAGTACATAAGCTGGCCAACCCCATATCTTAAGATGATTTAGATTGGGCTTTCGCTCTTTCCACATCTCATAGGGTGTCCTAGGTGTAGACTTGGAAGGTACCAAATTCAGAATGTATGCTCTTGTTTCTAGCGTGTATCCCTGAAAGTAAATAGGAAGAGTTGCATGAGTCATCATGCTTCTAAACATCTCCATAAGAGTTCATTTCCTTCTCTTAGATACTTCATTATGCTGGTAGGTCTCAGGTAGAGTTAAATGAGATTCTATCCCATTATGCAATCTTTAAACTCACCACAGAGATACTCTCCACTACGGTTTGACCCTAAATTTTGATTACTTTATCTGTTTGATGCTCCACTTCATCCTTAGATTCCTTGAATTTATCAAAATAGTTAAACATGCACCTCATCAAGTAAACATAACCAAAATGAGATTGGTCATCATAAATGTAGGAAAGTACTCCTAACATCCTCTAGCAAGTGTATTCATCGGACCACAAACATTACCATGGACTAACTCTAGTGTCTCTTTRGCTTTTTCTTCTTTTTAGGTAAACGACCTTTTGGTCATCTTTCCCATTAGGCATGACTCACACTGATCCATTCTTCCAATCTCAATGAGTCCAAGGGCCCATCATGGATTAACCTTTGAATTTGATTAGGGTTTATGTGACCTAATCTTAAGTGCCATAGAATGATTCATTAGATGATGATGATCTCTACTTATTATTATTATTCCTACTAGGTTCAGTCTCAAAATTATTTATTTCATTTCTAACAGGATTTATGTAAAAGATATTTCCATATATGTTTCCTCTGCAAATAAATTTTTCACTTCTACTGATTTTAACACCATAATGGAAATCAACAAAATATCATTGAAATAATAATTTCGAAAATAATATCAAATTCTGTCTCAAGATGGGAACATATAAAACATCTTCCAAAAATAACGCCCCATTAGAATTAGAAAAAAAAATGAATAACTCCCACTGTTTCATCCCATTCTCTTGTTCCATTGGCCACAAGCATTCCATGCTCTCCTTTAGCTAGACTCCTCATTCTCCTGAACCCCTRTAAAGAGTTACAAACATGATCAGTGGCTCCAGAATCAACTATCCAAGAGAATGAGGATCTAACCAAACTGATGGATTCTAAATAAAGAGCAATACCTGTTGTTTTGGCCTTTTGAAGGCAGGACAGTCTTTTCCCAATGCCCCTTCTGCCTACATTTGAAGCACTTTCCTTTAAGCTTAGCATTTTCTTGACCTRTGTTAGGCTTCTAATCTTTCCCACCTACGTTATTCTTTCCATCCTTCTTCTTAGATTTCTGGCCTTGGCCCCATTCCTATTAGAAAGTGCAGAACAAGTAACCAAAATCATTGAAGTAGGCTTCATGATCTGCTCTGCCGCCTATAGATCTTTCACGAGCTCTGTCAGATTCATGTTCATATGTTAATATTGTAATTCAACTTGAACTGTCAAAAAGAATTAGGCAGAGTTTCTAAGACCATGTAAATCTAGCTCTCCGTATTGATCATAGCTCCTAGGACCTCAACTTCCTCGAAGTAGCTAATAATCTTGAGCAAGTGCTCTCAAACTGATGCCTCCTTAGCCATCCTAGTGTTCATGATTGCCATTAGTGCTTGCTGCCTTGCAGGTTAGCTCTTGTCAGCAAACATAGTTYGTAGTGACAAATCCATGATGTACGTACTTGGTGTGTAATTGTGTACTGATTGAAGAACACTGGACATGGAGCCCAACATATAGCATCGAGTCATTCCGTTAGCTCTCTTCCAGTCTGCCTCAGCTTGGTGTTCCTAGTCAGTGGAGTTCTCTGCAGTCTCGAGAGGATCCCGGAGTTTGTTTATTCAAGGTTCAAGGTTCTGCCAAGCGTCCAGGTTTGGCAAGGTTCAAATGGGAGGGCACCCGAGTTTGTTTCATAACTTAAGCTATACCTATCTAACTCAGCCAAATTAGTCTCAAATTATTCCTAACCATGTATCAAATGTCAATTTCCTAAGTCCAGTGAAGCCGTAATTACCTTAGACTAGCAATTTTTGTTTTATTTATTTAGCTAAGAATTAACATTAACCATGGCATTCACAATCAAATAAAAAGAAATCCCGAAGTTTACTCAACTAATTTACTAACCAATTCTAGTATAATCACTTCCATTCAATCCTTCAAGCATAATTCAGCTTTATATAGGTACTTCATAATATTCATATAGGTCTACAAAATCATTCAGTAATCAATAAATATGCCATATAACAGTTCTATTATCTTATCAAGACATAAAATCATCGCAAATACACCAATAATCATCATGCTTGATAGTTTTGTAATACCCATAGAGTTTCATAGATAATTTTTCAATATATTAGATATTATTCATATCCTAAATTTTGTCATAAATGAGATGCAATGTTCATGCTTATAAGACATTGAATACACTCATCACAATATTCATGCTCACTTAATCGAATTATTCCAAAAGTTTGCTGATACACATGATCTTCATCACACAGAGTTTTGCACATATTGAACACTTGCAAGTTCTTTGTGTTGAATGATAGAGATAATATTGGTAAATTTGACAAGAAGTTTGACGAAGGTACTTCTCTTGGTTATTCTTCAAACAAAAAGGCACATATAGAATTTATAACAAAAGAACACTCGTTGTTGAGGAATCTATGCATGTTGTATTTGATCAATCTAGCAATTTTTTAAAAGAAAAAATATGAAGAAGATGATGTAGGAACTTCTATGGACATCTATGAACGACATCAAGATCAATGGTTGGACAAAAATCCTCAAGAGCAAAATTCACAAACTCCAACTATGGAGAACAACATTGAGGATGGTGTGAAAGATGAAAATGAAGAGAAAATTTTTCCTAAGGAATGGAGGTATCACCCTAAGGATTGTATTATTGGTGATCCATCTCAAGGTGTTAGAACTAGAAGATTCTTTGGTGACAATTTTGCTTTACTTTCTCAACTGAACCTAGCACTATTGATGATGCCTTATGGCATATTGCTAAGCAAGAAGAATTGAACCAATTTGAAGGGAACAAAGTGTCGAAATTAGTTCAAAGACCCCATGATCATACTATTATAGGAATAAAATGGGTGTTTGAAAATATACTTGATGAGAATGGTATCATTATTAGAAATAAGGCTAGACTTGTTGCTAAAGAATTTAATCAATAAGAAGGAATAGACTATGATAAGACTTATGCGCCCGTAGCTAGACTTTACTCTACTTGAGTCTTATTAGCTTTTGCTTGTTACAAAAAGTTTAAATTGTTTTGAATGGATGTTAAAAGTGCTTTCTTGAATGGCTTATTAATGAAGAAGTTTATGGAGAACAACCTCCCAGTTTTATTCATGAGAAATTTCCAAACCATGCATTTAAATTGACCAAAACTTTGTATCATTTAAAACAAACTCCTAGGGCTTGGTATGAGAGACTTAGTGAATTTCTATTACAAAAAGGTTTCTCTAGAGGAAAACTAGGCACTACCTTGTTTATTAAAACACATGATCATAATGATATTCTACTTGTGCAATTCTATGTGGATGACTTTATCTTTGGTGCTACAAAGGCTTATGTAGTGATTGTTCTGAAATTATGCAAAATGAATTCGAGATGAGCATGATGGGTAAACTTCACTTCTTTTTGGGCTTGCAAATCAAACAAACTAATGAAAGAATTCTTATAAATCCATCCAAGTACGCTAAAGAATTGCTTAAGAGGTTTGTAGATGCTAAAGAGATAGGCACTCCTTGTAACACCACTTTGAAACTTGATAAAGATGAAAATGGTAAATCTGTAAATGAATCTCTTTATAGAGGCATGATTGATACTATGTTTGACAGCTAGTAGGCCTCATATTATGTTTGTCCTGTGTTTGTGTRCTCATTTCAATCTTGTCCTAAAGAATCTCATTTCTGTGCTGTTAAATRTATTTTTAGATATTTGAATGGCACTTGTAATATTGGTTATGGTATTCTAGAACCAAGGGCTTAGAATTGATAGGATAAACCAATGCTGACTATGCTGAATGTAAAGCTGAACATAAAAGTGCTAATGACAATTGTCATTTCCAAGGACACTCACTCGCCTCATGGTACAGTAAGAAACAAGCTTATGTTTCTCTTTCAACGGTGGAAGCTGAGTGTATAGTAGTGGGTAGTTTTTGTACCAAAATTCATTAGATGAAACATACCATTCTTGACTTTGCTCTAAAGTTCAAAGGCATACCTATTCTTTTTAATAACACTTGTGCTATCAATTTTAACAAGAATCCTATCCAACACTCTAGGACCAAACAGTTGAGATCAAACATCATTTTCTTAGAGATTATGTGGCAAACACAGATATTTAGTTAGAATTTATAAGAGCAAATAGTCAAATTGCTGATATATTYAGCAAGCTATTAGCCGAGGAGAGATTTTGCTATCTTAGACATTTCTTGGGAATTACTTGATTTCAAGATTAAACCTTGATCGCTTAATCGGTTATCTCTATGTGATGTTCTTTAAATAATGAAATCAATTACCACTATATGATGCATTATGTGTGAATGTGGTTTGCATATCGACAGTGGCAGAAAATACCCCATTCTTCTAAGAAAAGGGTCACACGGAAGCAACATAGGGACTCTAGAATCAAACACGTTGAGAACAAACATCATTTTCTTAGAGATTATGTGGCAAACATACATATTCAATTAGAATTTATAAGTGCAACCAGTCAAATTGCAGATATCTTTAGCAAGCTATTAGCCGAGGAAAGATTTTGCTATCTTAGACATTTCTTGACAAYTACTCAATTTCAAGATTAAGCCTTGATTGCTTAATTGGTTATAGCTATGTAATGTTCCTTAGATGATGAAATTAATTACAATTATATGATGCATTATGTGTGAATGTGGTTTCCATATCAATAGTGGCAGAAAAGACCTCATTCTTCTAAGAAAAAGGTCACACAAAAGAAACACAGGGACTCACGAATGCTAAGTACCATTCATAGGTATCGTCCGTGATCAGGCAGTAGCAAGACGAATGCTACATGGATGCAACATGCTTCCGTAGGGCACGAATTTAGCCAATGGTTCAACTTTAAAACCTATACATCCACCTCAAATTCATTTTCTCCTATCTATCTCTCTTAAAAATCTCTCAAACCTATACATCCACCTCAAATTCTTCTCCTAATACTCCAAATTTTCACAAATCTTCATCATTCACACTCTTTCCACTCAATCACCACATCTTCAAACTCTCAATGGCAAAGACAAAGACTGCCTTAAGAGGTGCAAGAGCACTAATACTAGAGGAAGAGGAAGAGGAAGAGGCAAGGTAGAGGTCAAGCCAATGAACAGGAAAGGGATCCTAGCTTCATCAATGAGGTGGAAAAAACACTCTACACTGCAATCATAGGTAAACCTAGAATCATTGCCAATGGGAAAAATATTATTGTTGAAGATGTTAGAGGATTTGAAAGGGTGATTAATAGGCTTAGAAATCAAGGTTGGATATACATTCTTACTTTATAAACACCATTTATCCTTCTTTTATTTGTCAATTCTATGCAAATGCATCCTTCAATAGTACTTATGCTAGATTGACCAATAGGTAAATGGTAGAGACATGCAAATCACTCAAAATGTCATCAATGCCATTCTAGATGTTCCCAATAGAGCTGCATGCTATAGATCACATCACAATGCTTGGCCCGGAGATGATTTTGATTTAAGGAGGTTTGTGAAATTTTTCTAGGAGGTAGAATGATTAGTAAATCCTAAGGAGGCTTTAGCTAGCCGATTTCCCAATCCTCATAGAGTCCTCTATAGCATTGTTAAGAATTTCATTCTCACATCTCAAGGTCATAGGACTCAACTTACCTAGAGTGGCATATTCATTGCTTACAATCTTATCCTTGACACTCAAATCAACCTTGAGGATACTATATGGTGGGAGATGAAACAAATTAAGGATAGAGGCCGTAGAAATCTCCTTATGCATGCATTTTATCTTGTATCTTCAATTATTTTAATATACCTTTAGATACCATCCCTTCATCCCCTTCCATTGAAGACCTTCAATGTTCAAAGCTCAAGAAGATTGGAGTTGTTCCAAACTTTRTTGAAGAACTAGACTCGAGTAAAAACCTAGATGAAGATGATGAGATGGATTCTCACGAAGAAGCTTCTCTACAAGAAGATGAATGATCAAAATGCATTGAGTCACATTGATGCATCCTGCAACCTACTCCATTAACACCATACAGAGATGAGATCATCCGTGCATTCAGTCAATAGTAGGTTGGACTCTTAGAGTTGCAAGCACAACTCCATGCATTCATGAACCACGCCTCCTCAAGCCGTCCTCCACGAGAAGATGATGAGAATGATGATGAGGATGATGTGAGAAGACTAGGATATTTTTCTTTATTTTTTACTTTTATTAGATTGCTTTTATTGATGGATTTCTCTTGTAATGGAGAAGATGGTTATGCTTGTTTATGGATTTCTATGTTCTCTGATTTCTAGTTTATGGATTTTGGATTATAAATTATAAATCTATGACATTATGTTATGTTTTGATTTATTAACTTTCTTATTTTTGGAATATTGAGATGTTTACCTTTGCTTAAAGCTCTCCTTGTGTTCTTTGATGGTCATTGAGTATTGGTAACCAAATTGCAAGGGTTTAGTGCCCTTTCCCCATCCTTATTTGATGACTACACAAATAGGGAAAATAAGCCTATTGCAATGCTATATGCTTTACTATTGCCATTTGTTCAGAATATTTGATATTGCTTTTAATTGATGGCATTGTGCATAATATATTGCAAAAGAGACTAGATTCTTTTAGTAAGGGGGAGCTTTTCATTCCTTATTTTCTAGTCCCTTAAACCTCATTAACTTGCATTGATTTATATTTCATCTTCATACTTTTTTGGTAACTTTTTATACTCTTTATACTCAGTGTTTTTCTGACATAAAAATGGGGGAGATTGTTAAGGTTAAAAGGCTAATTACAATCGACTCATATTTTAACATTAATAAAAAATTGAAAGTCACTAATGACTTTTGTAAGTTAATCTTATATTTAGGATGTTCAACAACAATATTGGACTTCATATCATTCGATTCACAAGGAGGAATTAAAGATCCTCAAGTCATATGCTGATTGAAGATTCAACAACTTTTGAAGACTTAAAGGACATTAGATTAGTCTCTACATAGTTAAGGAATAGTATTTCTTTGATTATTGTGTCTAATCCCTTTGAGTAATTGATCTAAGGTTATAATGCTCTTAAGAATGTTTTCAGAACTCTTTRCAAATCTATTTGACATTACAACCAAGTTTTAAAAAATACTAGCCTTTTATACCATTGCATTGTGTTCCTTTTTGAGCTCATGTGTATMACTTTAAGGGCCTAGGATGCATGCCATGGACTGTGTGTACCGTCCTTAGCCAACTCTGAGCTACAGACTGAGCCATGGACRGCAGGTACCATACGTGACTTCCCAGAAGGTTGCAAAATATCAAGAATAGTACCATGGACAGTTGTACGAACACTACAGTGAGTCCATGCAATCGGATTTTCAAAAGAATGTATCTAACGGCTAGTTCAACAACTCTTTCAAATAGCTTCTTTTTTACACTATATATACTAATTTTTTAAGCTTTAAAAATCTACAAATCTACACTATTAATTGCTGGGAAAATGTGTTGAGCTATTGATCTAATAAACAAAACTTTGCTTTCATACATCAAGCTTTATTTCTCTTATTCAAGTTATCTCATATGACTGATTAGAGCTTTAAGTTGTAACATCTATCCTCCAAGGGATTGAATTTTCAGCCATCATTATAAGACTCATCCAACTTAGTTGAGTTATTGTTTGGCATATCATCTTTTAGCATTGTTGAGAGATTGGTAAAACACTAGGTTAGGTGTTTCTCTCTAAGTCTTGAGGTTGGTTGGGGTGTGATACCTACCGGTATTGTATAATCTTTGTGAATTTAAGCAAGTATAGTAAAATGTTGAAATCCTAGGGAGGGAATCTTAGGTAGTGGATATAGACCTGCTGAAGTCGAACCACTATAAATCTTATCTTGCCTCTTGTTATGTTTTTACTTCATATTGCATATCCTTATTGTGGTTCACTTTCATATTACTCTTATTGCATAAATTGAATCATCTTGAATAGTGAATTCTCAAGTGTAGACTTTTTTGAAGTATCTAGCTTTTTAAAACTTATTTATTATCACATTAGCTTATCGTTTCTATTTTTGATATTTTGGGATTGGATTGCTTAGTCTAATTTGTAATTAAAGAAATAAATTATTGTTTAGTCTTAATTCACCATCCTCTTAGGCATTTCAATTATAATTTATGGCACAATAAACCTAATATGTGCATGCTTGCCAATCTTAAAAATTTTGCATGCATTTTTTGTCCTATCTAATGTGGTTTGATTCTTACTTTTACATATAAAAACAAAAGATCATGCAAGATCCTTGTCTTGAAGATCTTAAAAATTTGAATCCTCTTTTACCATTCTCTCTTGCATGACTTCCCTTTTTCCCAAGTTTGCATGCTAATTCATTTTCTTGCATTAGCTAAAGCCCAAATCTACATGCATGGATATTAATTAGTTCCTAGTATTTTATCAAGATTCCTTTTATTTCCCCTCATCTTTCCCCTATGCAATTTGCCCCCTATAATTCCTTCAACTTTATCAATTTTGAAAGCTTCTTATTGAAGCTCTTATTGTACTTGATTTCCAAGTAACCAATTCTTTTTCTTGAATACTAATTAATATTCCCTCTCCAAGTAATTCACTTCTATAAACCCCTCTCCCCTAGCCGGCTACACATTTACTCCTTAGCAAAACATTTTCCTCAACACAACTCACCTCTCTCTCGGCACTCTCATTCCCTCACACCACCAAAGCTTCGACGGCAGCATTACACTTACACCACCTCTCCGACAACCCTTAGTCCTCCAAGAAAGCTAAAGTCTTCCATTACTTTGTAGTTCAATTCTTTCCATCTTTTGGGCTGCCAAGACTGAACTTGGTCATTTCTTCTCCTTCCATTTGTATCAATTCTTGGACAGCATACAAAGATTGTTGAATTTCCTCCTCAAGACTTTAATTTTTCTTCTGTTTCAAGGTTACAATTATTTTCTCTTTAGTGGAATGGCATGCT
This sequence comes from Rhazya stricta, assembly GCA_001752375.1. Taxonomy (NCBI): domain Eukaryota; kingdom Viridiplantae; phylum Streptophyta; class Magnoliopsida; order Gentianales; family Apocynaceae; genus Rhazya; species Rhazya stricta. The sequence goes on along the minus strand of MEJB01000019.1, from coordinate 3,073 downwards.
TTAGTTAATTTGCAGCTTAGTTAGTTTAAGAATGATTGAGTTTTATGATATATTCTAGTTGTAAATAAGTCCATTGAAAAAGATTTAGCCTTTAGATTTTCAGCTTTAGTGGCATTTTTGCATGACTACGAATTAGGCTTTGGGACATCTAGCATGACTACTGTTTTAAATTATCAAATGATTGTGAGAGAACTAAAGTACATGTTTTCTGGAATTTTATTAGATTCATGTTCTGCCCAGTTTTTGGTCAGAAGTTACCTTATCAATGAACTACAGAAACTAGGATTTTATTAAATTAAATTATAGCTTTGGTTCTTAGGATATAAACAAGATATAGACGATGATTATAGCATTTCTAAAACATAAGYTATGAACTTTGAAAAAATTGATGGACTGTTACGCAAGCACAATTTTACCTACTGTCTTGGATTGATTATGACCTAACGTGTGCCTAAATTGAATTGATTATGACCTAACAGTGTGCCTGAATCATGAGAGTAATATATGTTTTAAAAGCATATAGTCTTAGAAACATTTTAAGAGTGGTTTCACTCAATTTAGATTAATGGAATTTATGATATGATCAAATTACTCAGACATAATCAGATTAGCATTCCCCTGCCACAACCCAGCTGTTGTATTGTAAAATCTGGTACTTAAACCACACATCTGCAGGTATTGCGCCTTATACGGTTGAATTCTTGTTGTCTTAGGAAAACAATAAGACCAATATGGTTATATTTTCCCTAGTGTACACCAAAATATAAGCTAGAACCCCAATAGTGGTCAGTTTTGGACAGATTACACTAAACTCGCTGTTTTGACCTTGCTGTGTTGTAATCTTAAACCTAAAATGGGATTTATTCCTGTGGATATAAAGCCATTCATTTATTTTAGATCATTTTCCCACAATGTTATGATCTGATTCCATCTGCAACTCAAATGTTGATTAAAACACTTAATACTGCTCATTGTGGACTGGATGATCAAATATTACTTTGTTACTTGGAAATTGATTACTTGATTTGCATAAATCATTTGCTTTACACTGGGAGTTTTCTGGTTATTGTATTGTTTCCATTTGCTCCTTAAAAGCCTAGATTTGTGATTTCTTTTGCTTGGTTCAATGGTTAAGCTGAAGGAGTGCGATAATGGAGTTATTAGGAACTTGATTAGTGTTTGTTTTCTTTGTTTGAAACAAACAATATACTGTGTTGGGCAATGCTTCCTTCACTGCTCACAGCGAACTCCTAGACCATAGTTTACTTATGTAAGATTGGGTTGATCAATGAAATAGGCTAGAAGACGCTCGTACAAAGATATAAATATGAAAGGGACTAACAGGATTTGGTGGGCATTTAACTGAACGAGGGATTAAGAAGAATTTCATTGGGATCAAGGTAACCACCGGGCATAATATGAATTTTTTTTTTTTTGACTATTTTTGTGAAAGTTTTGATTTAAATAATGTGTGTTTGTCTTTGCACATATACTCACACATACGCACACATACGATCACTTATCATACATACATAAAGTATCTATATATTACAGGCTTTGTTTATWCCCAAACGAAGGTCCTGGTGCATTTAATTGTTGGTATCTCAAGTAAGAGAAAGATAGGCAAGTGAGGGTTCTATCTTTTCTTGATGATACAATGCGGAATATATCAATTAAGGTAGTATTAGAAATTTTGTCAACAATATAAATGTGCTAGTTGATAGAATGCTAGTTGGAAAAGAAGATGCAGATGTGCTATTATGATAACTTTGCATAATTTTATATTTTCTGGTTGTGTTTTGTTTTTCCATTAGTGAATGGAGAACTTTGGAATTTAGTTGGTGTCATCCCAAACTATCAGAGCCATTGAGCATATGCATGCAATGCTTCTGAGGAATTTTATCTTAAAGGTTTACTAATTTGATATTTTACCATGAAGTTCGTTTCTTATTTTTGTCATTTAGCATCATTAAATTAAAGAATACCTACAATTCATAATCATGAGATCGGATTCCATTAGAAGGATGATGCTACATAAATAAATGGACTCAAGTTCCTTTTCATTTTAGTAAATTCAGATTGGGGTCAATGTTTCACCGGTATATGATCGATTTAAGGTATTCTAACATAAATCTCAAGGCCCCTAACCTCCATTGTYCCTCATTTCAAACAAATATTTGAGTTATATATTTATATTGAACTTAGATCTTGCATTTAGATCTTSCATTCCTATAATTTTTATAATAATTGCTCGATGATAAGATTTTCTTAGTATTCGTTTCATTTAAATTGCTGTGTTTATGTGAAAATGTATTATTTTAGACTACTTAACTTTTGACAGTGCACTAGCAACACATGAATAGAGTTTTCTAAAGTTGTTTTGAAGTATATCATACAATAAGGTTCTTATTGAATTATTAATAGTATTAATGTTCCCCCCCAAGAAATTTATCGATCATGTGTTACACGTAATAAAGTTTTGGTCAGAGAAAATGTTATTTTGAGTTTAAAGGGGAAAAAAAAAACATTACATTGTATAGGATTTGTATTAAAAGGACATTTAAAGATATGAAGTTATCAGTGTATAGGCTTAATTTAAGTTGCCTTAGCCTCAGTATTTGATGTATATCTGGACTCTTTGAGCCTCTTTTGACTCGTTTGATGCGTGTCTTGTATTATTAATGTACCCCTATGGTGCAAAATTTGTGCAAGATACTATCTTTATTTATAAATAAAAAACTTTATTATTGTTTTGTTTGAAAACTTGATGTTAAATAGCAGTAATAAGGAATTAATAAATCCAAMTTTACTAGCTTAGAGTAAAATATGCAATTGATGACTTCRGGTTTAGGTYRAAGTTTTGAAAATTTTGTCCATCAGAAATGCTCTTTTTCTTATATCAAATTACTTAATTGATCATTTACTAATTGATAATATACCTCACCTTTATCTTCTCTACTACATGAAGTTTCATTAAATACCATATTGGCTTTAGCAACAGTGTAAAAAAATCAAATGTAACACCCCGAATTTTCCTTTACTAAATCCGTTGATTTTATGTAAAATGTGTGCC
>MEJB01000018.1:5532262-5542945 GCA_001752375.1 Rhazya stricta | reverse complement strand
ATTATATATATTTATTTGTCTTACAATTGATCTACTCCATTGTTTATTGTAAATATCTACTAGTAAGATCCAAAATAATACAGATGAACAATTGTATATCTACTCCGTAAATTACGAAAATTTATATATTTTGACTTCATTCTTTTCGCTAACTTGTCTTTATAATTTTAAGATTCTCTAATTGGACAACTTAAAAAAATGTTCCAACTTAAAAACAAACAAGTGCAGTATTTCCGATTATCTTAGAGGAAGCTCTTTCCGATTTATATTTACAGGAATATGTTCTTTTTCTCCCTTTCCGTTGTGACCAATAAAGTCTGAAAACTTAACAGAATAAATAACACTCTTACGGCTCAACTTTTCTTGATTTAATCCGAGGATCTCCGGAAAACATCCTATACGAGTTTTATCATTTCATATAGATAATAATTCGAACCTTCGTTACAATAATAAGTTAGTGTACTATATCTTAAAAACTCTTAAATAATCGAAACCTTCTTTACTAGAGAGTTTTCTTTATGTTTCTCCTCCAAAGAAACAAAGATGATCTAACGTTCATCTTTTTTGGAAAAGTGCCTACAACTATTTCACTTAATGTATCTTTATTTTTCTTGAGCTTTCCTATTCTGTAATACTGGTCAACTCTAATTAAGAGTTGAATACAGAAAAGATGAACCAACTTCCGTTACTTTTCTTACAATGCTTTTAATATGGAATATAAGAAGTTCATCTTTGACTAGGATTAATGTACTAAGTCTAATAAGTTTGTAACCCTTTCAACACTATGAAAATGTTTCTTACTCATTTTAGACTTGACACATAATTCACATTTATTATGATTTATGTTTTCACATGTTGTCATTCTTTTCAAAGTAGTGTAACCAATTTGTCCTAGTCTATCATGTCATAGTGARATAGAATCAATAGAAATAATTCAAATTAAGTTTTATTAAAATCATTGTCAATAGTACAATGTTTGACCATTCCATCAATAGAATATCCTTTACCAACAAATATACTATTTCCGAAAAGTACAAGCTTGTTTGATTCATATAGGGGCTTTATTCTCGATTTTTTCCAATAAATCCCCACTTATAAGATTCCTATTCATATCCAGTACATGGAAGACATTTGTTAAAGTAATCTTCTTGCAGGATGTGAATGGTAAACCTATGCTACCTTTACTTGTACCTTTGATTGAGCATTGTTTCCMATTTAAATGAGTTCATCATCCATCTCTCGATAAGTATTGAAAAATGACCTATCATAGCAAACATGTATGGTAGCACAAGTGTCATTCCACCATCCTTGAATCTTTCCCTTGACTGCATTAATTATTCTCACTATAGCAACAATATTTTCAAAATCAACAGTGTTCACTTTGCCTTCAAATTTAGGTTATTTGCTATTTCTACAATCTCGAGCATAATGGCCAGATTTACAACACACATAACAAGGAGATTTGGATTTCTTCTCATTCTTGATATCTTCATTGGAACCTTGGAACTTTCTCATCCTAAAATCCTTGTTTGATTTGTTGGCACGATCCACGGTATGGGCTTTAGAAGTTCCCTCATGAGAATGTTCCTTCCCATCTCGGTCCCGTGATTCTTCTTCGATTTAAATTATTTTCATTCCCTTCCAAAATGTAGTCTTCAGAACTATGAAGTAATTTCTTCCTATATCCTCTCCAAGAAGATGGTAACTTTGCAATTATGCCATCAACTTGGAAAATTTCGGGAATTTTGATTTTCATAGCTTCCATTTTATTGACAAKGACTCACAACTCATGAATTTATCTTAACAATGGCATATTATCTAGGAACTTTGAAGTATTTGGATATTAAAAACTTTTTGGTACCTTCCTCCTCAGCCTAGTTTTTGTTCTCGAATGATTCCCATATCTCTCTTCTTGAAGTGTTACTGTTGTAGAAATCATATAGACAGTCGGAGAGTACATTCAAAATGTGACCTCTACRTATCAATTCATCCTCCTCTCTCTTTTTCCTTTGAGCCATAATCTCGGTGGTGTCATTTGGAGTCATTTTTTATATAAAAAAAGCCAATCTTGGATCTAAGATGTAGAATATCTTCAAAGTTATTAGAAGAAACTTTAACTTATCATTCCATCTTGTGAAGTTGGTACAATTAAAATGATCGAGGTTCATGAGATCTTGGTTCATGATCTTAATAGTGGCCATGGTCATGTCAATTTCCATCTAATAGATTGTTGATAAATTACATAGGAGATGGCAAAAACTAACCCGCAATCTTGTAGAAAATCTTCAGAATACTCTGAGGCTTAAACATGATAATTGTACCATTGTCCTCAAATGATATTTGCTGCCACTGGAGTTAAGTATTTGAAGGCAACACAAGCAAATAGTTTGTACGAGTTACCAAACCTATGAATTCAATTCCAAGCCAAGTAACTTGAACTTAAATGAAACTAAGAACACTTATAAAATGTGTTTTGAGCTTTGATAGTTTGATGCAAACAGATGAACATTATATATCATAAAAATGGTTGTATTCCAACTTGAAGATCCACTATTTATAAAATATCAAGTCTTGATCACTAAATGGTATAAAAATAAGATGAAGGCGTATAAATCCCTTCAAAAGAAGGTGTATCATAATGTACATTGAATAATTTACATTGGTAACTTTTACATGTATAGTTACAACATTCTATGGTTGATTCTCGTATACTTGTTGCTCCTTAGAAGAATCTTTAACTCCGATGAATTTACCAACACTCGAAAGCCACAATCCAACATTAAATTATGAATTGTTTCACAAACTTTATTCATGCATCAAAATCGCACCTTATTATATTAATTGAACAATTCACAATAACAAAAAGGACTGGAGAAGGAGAGTAGCAGTCAGAGGATGATGGGCTTAGCCGAGAGCGATGATGCTCGTTGGTGAGAACTGTCCTTGCATGGACAAGGATACAAGAAACCGTGAACGTTTAATTAGGCAAAGATTAAAATTTCGGTAAAATAAGAAGTCGAAAAACCCCAATAAATGGTAGGAACAAGAATTGAGCTTCAAGTTATGATTTAGAAATAAGAGTTCTAACTAATTGTATCAATTCAATATTCAAACGTAAATAACATTAAAGAAAATGTGAAAAATTCTCGAATGAGAATTAGACTAACTCTATCGTTTTTCCTAGAATTGGTTGCCCCGTAAAAAAAATCTTTTTTAAATTTTAATTTTGTAAACTAACCACTGTAATAGGGGAGAAATTTGAAAAAGATCATTCCGTTCTGGCATGTCCTAGGATTTCCTTTCTATAATGTCAAAGTGGGGAAATCTACCCAAAAAAAAAAAAAAATTGGTGGAAATTGAGGTGAAAGAAAAAGAAAAATAATATGTTTCTCATACATATCAAGCCTCTAGTCGGAAATATTAAATAATATCCTAAAATTACAAGAATTTTTGTTCTCTTTATGTTTCATATTTTAGTTTTCAATTTCGAATTCATTTTGAGCTTTTCGTTTTCAATGCATTTTTTGAAATTGCTGAAAAATACGTTCTTTTTTGTTATTTTAAAAATTTATTTTTGAAAACCAAAAACTGAAACCTCGTTTACTCCCAAGACTTTAGAAAATCCTTTTATAATATTTTATTTGACAAATTTGATTATTAAATACATAAATGTTAATTAGTAATTAATTGTTCTTGGACCATCACAGTAGTTCAATGATTATGAACATTATCTTCTTGATAAGTTATTACAAATATTAAAATAAATTTATATCACGGAGGTATTTAGCTAATTGATTACTAACTAAATTAATTATCAATTCTTAGCTATTAGTTGGTAATCAGTGGTTAATTTTTTCATCTCAAATTCAATCAGTATTTTTTCAACTAATCTAAAATTTTAACTAATATAATTTTTTTCTTAAATACTTTGAAATTCATCTATCAGGTTTAACTCCAGGGATATCAATTTTTTTCTTTTAAATACTATGTAAGAAGAGATCTCAGTCAAACTTAAAATCTATCGACCAATAAGGAGTACTTTTATTTACTAAGCAACTTCTTTACCAATATAGTTCTCGAGGGTTATAATCATCACGAAATTTTCCGTCTCATTGATTTAGATGGTGAGTTACCAATAATGTGAAAATGTCAAAATTAAACCTTATTCCTATGTGATTCCAAGAATAACACTTGATTGCCAAAAAAAAAAAAAACTATTAAATTCCCAAGGTTTCTTCAAACTTTTCATCCTCGTTCTCTTCCACTCATCTCTAATCAGTATGCTTCTGACCAGTCTAAACCAGAAAACGCCAGCCAACCTCAAAAAGAATTCCTTCGAATGCAGAGGCTGCAAAAACAAAACTGATATTGTCCCGGTTCACATTCCTTATGCATGTAAGCTGCTGTTCTAAGAGCTGATATTCGTACTGTATTGTTTGTGGCAAATTTGAAACTTTAGGGGAATTGTGTATATATTTTAGGGAAAACGTTCATGCATTTTTATGACATTTTATAGCATTCAAAGAAAAGAGGAAGTGTGTTTAAGACGGTGTGAGAGAGAGAAGAGGCAGTCGCCAACTACCAAGTGTATTTTTGTCCTCAAGTTTGAAGGGAAAGGAAGGGATGAAAGGGTAAATTCATATGATAGGTTAAAAAAGTCCCACTAAAATTTTCATCCAATATGGGATGGAATATGTTAGTTGGCTTTTTTTTTTTTACTGAATCCAATTCTCTATTCAGTTTTCCTAAAATTGTAAGTGGACAGGAGAATATTTGTAATTATTTAAGTTCAATTATTTAGAAGTACTCTTTATTGGAGGACAGGTTTACCCTTCAATTTATATCTCCATTCCCGAAATTTTGGGGCAGGAAAGAATTGGAAGTCCGACTGCGATGGCCTTATATGGCAGCTTTATCAAAGCAACACCACCCGAAGCACCTCTATAAGTGTAAGAAGAAGAAAAGAATTTGCTGTTTACATCTCATTGAAAAAAAGAAGTAAAGTCAATCTTTTATTTGGTCCAACTAGCAAAAACGGATTTCCCCTCTGAATGAAGGTGAAGCTTCCGCCCTCTTGCTCACAAGGACGAAGCACGTCCGAGATCCAATCATCCAACTTCCACAATCTCAATAAAAGGCGCAGTCACAATTCTCTCCAACCATCTCATTCACTCATCTCCTTCCAGTCACCATCACTCAGAACAGAGCTGTCATCACCTCCTCATCCTCGGTTAATTAGCGTGAAAGAGAGAAATGGCAGAGTTGTTTATTAAGCAGGCAGAGCAGTACTCTGTGGCCAGGCCGAATTACCCAGAAGAWCTTTTCCGTTTCATTGCATCAAAGACACCTTGCCACGAACTCGCATGGGATGTCGGCACTGGAAACGGTCAGGCTGCCCTAACAGTAAGTGTCTCATTCTCTTTCACTCTCTCCATGACCCAATTCAAGGCTCGGTTGGGTTTACTTGGATTATTTTATTTCGAGCCTCCATGTCTACTGTTTCATTGTTTTCAATTCGCGTGCTGTAAATCTCCTAGATTATGTTCAACCTGGTSTTTATAAACGTAAGTTACCAACTTAAACATTGGCTCCTCCCGACCACTATTGCGTTTGCTGATATTACAATTTAAATTTTTGTTAGTTGGCTAAGATCTACAAGAGCGTTGTAGCAACAGATACTAGCTCAAAGCAACTAGAATTTGCGACGAAGCTTCCAAATGTTAGGTATGAATGCACCCCTGCCAAGATGTCCATGGCAGAGGTTGAGCAGAACATTGCAGCAATATCCAGTGTTGATTTAGTGACCATTGCTCAAGCTTTACACTGGTTTGATTTTCCATTATTCTACCAACAAGTGAAGTGGGTACTCAAGAAACCCAATGGGGTTATTGCAGCGTGGTGCTACACCGTGCCACAAGTTAACAACACTGTTGACTCTGTTTTACAGAGAACTTACACCATTGATTCTAAGCATTTCTGGGAACCACAGCGCAGATTTGTGGATGAAGAATTTCAAACCATTGATTTCCCATTTGAGCCGCTGGATGGACTTAATGACACAGGGCCAATCCAATTCAAGGCAGAGAGAGTCATGGATTTACAAGGGTTTTTCACATATATAAGGTCATGGTCAGCTTACCAAACTGCAAAAGATAAGGGCGTGGAGCTCTTGAGGGATGATGTGGTTAAAGATTTTACCAGTGCTTGGGAGGAAGATGGCAAACCTCAGAAGATTGTCACTTTCCCTGTTTACCTCAGGATTGGAAAAGTTGGAAATTTGGATTGAAATTCTTACAAGAGATCTCAAGGTTCAATAATGATGCACTTGGTGAACTGGATACTATTCAGTGTAAATAATGGTGCATTTTCTTGTCATGAAGATAATCCAGGTCCAATAATGATTAGTACTTATTACTCCCTCGATTTTTATTTTTATTTTTCTTATATATAAATATATCATTTTATAAAATTAAGAATATATTTATTATGTTTCTTTTTTATTTTACTCTTATTTTTATTTTTATTTAATCAATCAATATCAGAAATTTCAATGTAGCGGGTGTTTACCAATATTACCATAAATATATACTCTTGTACTAATATGGAGAGGCAAAAAAGAAGATGGAGAGGCAAAAAAACATCTTACATTTAGACTCATCAACTTGAAGGGTTTTTCTTTTTCCTTTTTTTTYCCCCCCTAAATCTATAAACTTTGGAGTTGGATAGTCAAAAATCACAATTTTGAATAGAGATTGCGTGAATGTGAGTAATTGAAACAACAATTGCGGAGTACTTTGGAATAGTCATATCAAGTAGGATGGTCAAATATTGAGATTGGAGTACTTATAACACTTTTTCTTTCTTTAGAATGAACAACACACTAAGAGATCACATATGCACAATCAAAATACGTAATATGCCTCAATATCATAAAATTATATTTATTAAGTGTTATAAGAGAGAGAAAATTAAAAGAGGGATAATATAATCTTTTATTTATATAATTTAGTTTGTTTACRAAATTTCTTAATCTGCATAAAGTAACCTCAAATTACTATATAATAAATAACGGAAGGAGTATTATTTAATAAGACAATGAAAATGAAGTGGTTTCCTATATATTCTAATTTAGCGTTAAACTTGTCCTTTATGTAGTGCAAGAGTCGGTCAAAGTTTGAAGGCTCGTTTCCTTTTGATATCTAATTGATGTGGGTGAAAATTTACAGCTCTTATGTATATTCATTATATCATTTTAATCCCTTTTGTATTGCTTGAACATTATTTTATGCTCTTTTTTCCTAAGTAATTGTCTAATGTGAAATATGACTGAGTTATTGCAGATTTTCTGACAAATGTACCTAGTTTTGCAGGGATGATTAAAGAAACTAACTGATTACATGGATACACAGCTAAAGTCATTTTATCACAATGCTACAACATTGACCTCATCGCCATCAGCCTTATAAAGGAGTTAAAGCCAACGAGACCGTGCCACATAGAATCCACTATTAGGCGGGCATACCAACTGTCAAGGGCAGCATTTAGAGCGCAAAACCATCTGTGATATCTCAAACGCTTATCARCATTGCATTTATATGAGTGCAATATTCTACTACACTTAAGGCATCGTGATCATATTAAATACACGACAAGCAAAATAAATATTTTAGAGGTCCAACAATGCAGAGAAACAAAGAATATTCATTGATTGAAAATRCATTACAAAGATTTACATTARTCTTGGTGAGGAGGAAGTTAGTTGAAAGTGTTTGTTCATAGAGTTGGCAAATAAAGCTRTTGGTTAAAAAGTGAAAGGTTGAGCATGTGAACAAGGGATACTTGCTAACCAATGAGAGGAGGACTAGTGTCTTGGTTTTTTGCATCATGTGACCAAAGCTTCCTAAGGAGGCTAAGCACAAAAAAAGAATAAACCTTTTAGCTAGGGATCTCTTGGACAAGACATCTTAGATCCACGCACACACAGAGTGAAGATTTAGAAGTTAGAGAGAAAAAAAGAAGGGAAACAAGAAAGGAAGTGGGAGCTATTGACCTAAAGGAGATAAGAAGAACCAAAAGTTCTTGGGGCCAAGAACCGACTTGGGTTTTGTTTCCTTAACTTTATTTCGAGCATTTTGAGAATGTTAAACATTAAAATTTTATGCTTTTGTGTATTTAACATTATGAGCCAAGCTCTTTAGTTAAAATATTAATGAACCTTTGAATTTAATAACTTGGGTTTGCATCTATCTCTATGTTTCATTCAAGTGTATTTAATACTATATCATCATTATTTATTGGCCATTTATAGTGTATGAGCGAGTTGTTCGAATGTTGGAAAACACTAGAGTGGTGGAATCCTTGAATGGATATGAGTTTTGATTGCCATGCACCATTTATGAATGCCATAGGGATATAGGTTTAGCTTATAAAGCCTATGAGATTTAAGTTTAGAAGAGTTGCATAAATTGAAGAGTCAGACAAAACCGTGAAGGGTAAGAATTTGGCAAAATGAAACAAGGATCAATAAATCGGAAGGTTGAGATCACTTCAGTCTTAGCTTACATTAGGATGTCATATACTTCGTTGTTGTAGYAATGCTGTAGCCTGAATGCTACAACTTTGCTATTAATTTACATAGTCATTAGTACTCAGGGAATTCTTTACTTTAACTCCCGTATCATCATTTAAGTCCTTATTTGTGAAGTTGTGTTAAATTAACTTTTGTGTCAAATCAATATTCCTTAAAATGGWAGCATATTGTAGTTTTTCTTTTGTACTTCTTTCTTTCATACTATTTTTGGTACTTTTTTTATAATGGTAATATTTTTGTACATGTAAAGGAATAAATAGAATTATGGACAAGAAGTGAATGAGTTTAACAAGGATCTATCTGTAGTATCAAAATGGTGTTGAAAGCTTCTTGGATTTTGCCCTTTCCARTAAAAGTAGAAATGGGATGATTTGTTGTCCAGGTAAGGATTGCAGGATGAGCATATCTGTGAAAAGAGATGAGGCTAGAGAACATTTCATTGTTAGGATKTTATTCTGGGCTATACARATTGGAATTACATGGTGCGACTAATTTAAATAATTTACCAAACCCATAGATGGATGATACGGAAGGATTTTTGGGGGATGCATTTTCATTTTTGCATGTAGATAGTTTTGTTGAAGATGTTAATGAAGAAAGTAATGGAGGAAGGGGCATAGAAGTCATCAAAACTAGGATATAGTTCTTGCCGGGAATCATTATTATTCTCACAATTTCACCTATTATGACCGGGTCGATRGCAGTTTGAACATCTTGGRGGAGAATTGAGGCCTTGAAAATTCATTTCTCCACGTATTCTAGTAGCACGCCTCCGTCCTGGACGATTGCGGCCCTTCATAATTTCTTCATTATGTCTAAGGATGAAAGGTGCAAGCCTCCAAGTTGACTCATTTCTAACCAGAGAAAGCACAACTGTATGTGTTTCTATAATTATCCTTGAAGTAGAATTTACTGAATAGATTTACAATGTTCCAACCTCTTCTTTGACATACAGCAAATACATGATAGCACGGTCTTCCAAATAAATGCCACTTTTGACAATCACACGTATTCTCGCTCATGTTGATCGTGTGAATATGGTTACCTCTTTGACCTTGTCTCTATAGAGTTGTGACACCAAATAAACCAGCTTGTAGATTGTATTGGGTGACTGAGTGCATCCTTACCATGCTTTCAAGATCATTGTAAATTTTTCATATTCTAGATATAAATAGATATTGACATTGAGCGACCTCATCTCCGTGCAAGTAAAAGTAATCAATAAGTTTTCTAAAGCTCATCTCAAACAATACCTTAGTGGAAGTGCAGATATTTTCTTCAGAACACTGTTCATACAAACAAACAAATTAGTTGTTAAAACTCCAAACTTGTGTCCTCATCACGTGATAGAGCCCATTTGTCGAGAGGGATATTCATCAACCAATTATAACCTGCCTGAACCCTTTTTCTTATCTCCTCCATGTACATTTCAAGCCTTTAGATCTTTAGTGTACTTCCTACTTGATACATTAGCTTCTTCAACATGCTATTCTTGAGGGTGATATTGAAGTTGGCATGGATATAACGGAGACCAAATCTTTGCACAATCTTGGGCTCTTGCTAGTCTCGACTTTGTGCAACTATGCTCAAAATCCCTTGATTTCTATTTGAGATTAAGCAGATAAATCTATCTTTAATTATATGAAAACGCAACAATTGCATAAACCGCCCGAACTCTCCTTAGATTCTTTATCAACAATAGCATCGACCAGTGGAAAAATATGATTGTTGGGGTCCGATGACCTTGCAATCAATAGCACACCACGGTATGCGCCCTTAAGTATGTCCCATCAAYAGATATTACTGGCCTAMAATAAGTGMATCCTAGAATTTATGGCCTAAATGTCCAAAAGACGAATTTGAAAATTTTCACCTCCTCATTACTATCTCGGTGATATTTCCACTTAACAATTGTACCTGAATTTGTTTCTGATAATGTTACAAAGTAGTGAGAAAGAATCGAGAATGTAGATATCCAAGAGCCAAACAATAACTCAATACATTGTTTTCTTGCATTCCATCCTTTTTCGTAAGTTATTTCAGAACGAAACATCTTCATCACCTCCTGCTGAATAACCTTAACATGGGTTTCC
>MEJB01000018.1:5468312-5531702 GCA_001752375.1 Rhazya stricta | reverse complement strand
GTCGTCAACACTAATCGTATGCTTATGTTTGACTGCACCTACTAAATGGAATGGCTCGGCGTCCTACATCTCTAATAACCTACGTCCCCACTATCACTACTCTACACTAGAGAAGGGGGAGCATTCATCTTGATGCTTTTTCTACAATTAGTTTGTGTAACAACGTCTGGAATGCCTTGCTCTGCTGCACTTGACGATACCGATTGACTAGACATGTGTAGATGCCAATGACCTGAAGGTAGAATATTAGCTTCCGTCACTTGAGGAAATGTAATTTCCAAGATGTCCGGTTGCTGGTTCATCAGTAACGCCGTATATATACCCATTGCAAATCTTGATGGGTCTGCATATTCTGGAATAATTGCCAAGTATGCCTCATCGGGCACCAGATGTGGTTGCTACTGCTGTGGCATGTTTTCTGTCTTGGGTTGTTGTATTTCATTAAATTTAATAAGCGGCTGTATTTGATGTGATCATGCTTTCTTAGGCATCGCTCATAACACTTGTAAGTCATCATCATCTGAAATAACAGTCAACTGGAAATGAACTTCTCCATTGGAATTTACATAGTGAAATCTGGTAACAAACAATGGAGTTTATGGAATRAGAGCACAAATGAGTCCAATTCAAATCCTAGATGAGAAGAAAGGATTTAAAACAAGCTATGAATTGCCTTACCATCCCTCTGCTGATGAAACTATTCATTTTAGTAGAACATTCTAATATTGATAAAAGAAATTTTGCTATTTTACTACGATTCATCAATACATACCTGCATTTCATGTCATTAACCAACTAAAAGGAGAGGGGTTTAACATCCTATTTCTCTATCTATAACAATTTATCACCTAAAAGGAATGTTTTGAAGTTAGACAACCACTTAAACACATTAGATAATGATCGAGGACTTGTTGTACCTTAATCCTCTTACATAATAATCGAAGATTCATTGTACCTTAATCCTATAAGAAAATAGTCCTCTTCAAGATAAGAAGTACAAAAACATGCATTGGATCGAGAAGACACTATGACTAGTTATGACAAATTTTAACCGAATGTTTAAGCTTTCCACAAGGCATCCATACTTGGTCTACTAATCGTAAATCTCCCATAAACGTTGATTACAACTTCGATCCGTACACTCATTTGATTATCTTCTTCATGCAATTAACAAATAATAATTAAATCAACAAGTAAACTCATGAAATAGGATTTAACATGGTTCGATACAGAATTCCTATGCCCATGGCACTAAGTTCGCAATTCAACAGCAAATTCACTATATCAATAGATTACAAGAGTATTGGACATAAAAGTTCAAATCGAATAGCTCCCTTCTAGTTGAATCTTGTAGTCATTGTATCATGATGTGAATCTTGTTGAACGTTGATGATGCAAAAACCTTCCGTTCTTCCAATATATCTTCTAAATCCACTCAAGAGTACTGCTTCTTCCATAAGTGGTTTAACAAACAACTTAGACTAAACCAAGCACAAAAAATGATTTATATTAAGTAAAAAGACTACTTAATATTAAACCAAGAAGGAACACCTCTCTGTATAGCCAAATCTTACCTTCTATTTTCTGTAAAACGCCCTTCATGCCAAAGACGAGAAATATATGCTAGTATTTGTAGGGTTAGATAAGTTACATGATGGAAGGACTTTCAATATACAAGTTCTAAAAGGATCAGGACTCTCATTTTTAATGCATAAATTTGTATACCAATTTATCTATATAAAAACACTTCATGTTAATAAATTATATGTCTCCAATACACATTTATATATATATATATCCTATAACATATTGTAAAAACAATCATGCAGAATATACCAAGTTATGAATGTGAACCCAATGAAAATCATTGTTCATGATCAATTTCACCAATTTCACCTTCTAATTTGAATTTGTCAATAGTTTGAGGGGGTTATTCTAGCCATTTGATGATTGAGGGTGTGATGGGTGAAGATTGTTTGAATGGGAAAAATGGATTAACCCTGGAATAGATTCCAAGGACCCACAGGATCTGTATCCAAACGATCTTTATATATATTAGGAGTCTGAAAGCTCTAAGGCTAGCTTCTAATAGCTTAGTTTGAACGACAAACACTAATCACTTATCATCTCAACATGTGATAGGATTTCTGGATGCGAAGATTGAAGTACTAGAATGTCTTATTTACAAGGCCGATAACTTAATCAACCTGTATAAAAGCWCTACTCAATCCAAAATGAAGACTACTTGAGGAATTGAAGACATGCATGTAGTTGAAAKTTATGGTCCATTTTTTGTAAATCTACTTCTAACTTTTTTACGAATTACCTTTTAAAGCTCAAAGGTTTCATAAATACTTGAATAAAACCACTCTTTAACAATAGACTCGATAAAATCTATTTAAAATTATTTTGAAATGATTCATTGTGTTAATCAAATGTGCTTTAATATAATTAGAGAGATTGGCTGATTTTATAAAAGTTAGACTTTAGACGTTTGTAAGGATTATACCAGGTAACTTGCGGATGCATAGTCTTCAGTTCTGGGCATCCAAAAGTGTCATTTCTTTTATAAAATCTAATCGAATAGTTTTGCACACAGGTTCGGACGCATAGGATGAGCTTTGGGGTTGCGTGCATCTTCAGGGCTTGCGGCTTCTTTTAGTATATTTGTTTTATCTAATTACAARTAAAAACTCTTCTGTTCTAATGAAAACAGAAAATATGCTAACTTAAGTCACATTCAAAGTCACATTCAGCATCCTTATTTGCCTTGCTGTTCCATAATTGGTATAGTCCAGCTCTTGTACCTCAAGGAGAGAAAGCCTTAGGCGAATAAAGAACATATATTGTTAGGTTGTTAGTTTGTTATTTAGTAAAAGGTACCCAAATCTTAAGGCGTTGAATATTTAGAATGTTAGAAAATGCTAAAATGGAATTTTTAGATTTACTTCTAAATGAATTTTTTGTAACGTATGCACAGATCAGCATCCGATAGGAAGTATGGCAAAGAAGAAAAAAATACTATAAAAGTTTTCTTGGATTGGAGCATCCAAGTGTCATGTGTCTTTACTGGCGTTCATTACAAGCGTGAACACATTTTTCTCTGTTTATCTCACTTCTTTAATTCATTCCTCTTTGTTCTCCCATTTCAACCGAACATCCACAGAAGAAAGGGACATAAAGAACAAGTCCAAGTGATTTCACATATGAAAATGAGCAATGGAAGAAGGATGAATGATTTAGGTATGGTTTATCATGGATTTCCTTTGGGAATTTCGTTGCATCTTGATTAAATATGTTTCTAATGTCTGTAATTTTTTTGCTTTCAGTACAGCTTTCTGAAAGTGAATAGTTTTCTAATAATTGTKTGATTGTTATTACTAGCATTTTGGTATTGCTTTCTGAATTTTTGTTTATTTCATTTGAATCTAGAATGCAGATGCCTTTACAGCCTTGACTGTAAAATGCACCAGCTAACTTCAGAGAAAAGGTCTGAGATAATGGATTGTGTTATTGAAAAGATAAAGGGATCCATGTATCATGATTACAAATTATCCTTCACGGCTGAAGAATATACCCATTATCTATCGTATCCTTGGTAGATTCGACATCTTAATATGTTATTTCTCTTTTACGCTGGCTATTAGCTCTTTCGCTGCATTTAAAACCAGTTTATGCTTAACTAGCTCAAAAAGATGTGCATGCYCTCTATCAATGGGGGGAATACCTGGAAGAGCTGCAACCAAACTTTATAACAAATTTTTTAGTGCATTGGAAACAACGATCATTACTGTGGTAAGATCCTTAACAAGTTTTATTAATTCATTTCCCACATTGCAGATTTGGGAACATTTACAGAGAAAAGGATATGCTATTTCTTAAATATTTGATTTCCATTTTCCTTATCTCTTTGAATAATAAYAGGTTTTACCAGCTTTGGAAGGTAAAGAATTGGAAGACCTACTCACAGTGCTACTTGTGATGTGGAATAAGTATAAACGAATGGCACATTGGCTGGTAAGGTTTTGTCACCCGCTTCACATTCATCAACATCTTGCCAATGGAGTTCCAAATGTAAATGTACCAATAAATTTGATATGTGATATGGTGAGTACTTTTGACGTCGAAAGATTGTTGAAGTTTATAATAATGAAAAGCTATTTTTTATTCCAAAAATTAACGAGATATAATTGATTTTGTAGGTCTTTGATGTGCTATGGAATAAAGTACAAGAAACAATTTCTTTTATGGTAAGAAACTATTCAATTTTTCATTCAAATTTTTATTTTTTCTTGACTTCGTAAGCAACATTTTGATCTTCAGATTAAGCAAGAGCGTGATCATGAAGAACTCATCATTAATCAACATTTGCTCAAGAGAACCCTTGAGTTTTGTATAGAGATTCAAAATATTGGGGAGCGGCCATATTATGAAAAGTTAGAGCGTGCTATACTTGATGAAACAATGACATACTACTCCGAGTTTGCATCAAAGTGCCTTTCATGTAGCACATTTGGTGGTTATATCCAAAAGGTTATATATGAACATAATTTCTTTCTTTACAAGGAAATAGTAGTAGCAACTACTTTGAATATGATTTCATGGTTATATAACTTCAGGTTGCGCACTGGTATGAAAGGGAACAGAGACAGAAGCAATGTTATTTGAGTGAGCCTTTGTTACAGAAGTGTTACAGGTATACCATTGGACCATCCATGACATTTATATTGCAATTCATGATGAAAAATGATAAAAGGAATTTACTGATTCTTAACATTTATCCTGCTATTTGAGTCGTGAATTTCATTAAATAMTTTGCCKCGCTTTCGAGTCCATAATTCTCATTTGATATTGTAGGYTGCAAAAACTGAGTTACTTGATAAGCATATAAAAGAAGTKGTTGGGCTGATCCCCTCAAGTGGCCTGGGACTAATAAGATTATTGCCAAAATCAGAAGACCTCAGCTTATGAAAGATAATAAATCTATGTTCAACTTCTTCAAGCTCCCAGGATCCATTTCCACCAWTGTTGCCTTTACCGGTGAAAATTGAATAAGCTTTTGGTGGAACCTAAGCAAGAAGATATTCCAACTGTGTGTTCTCCTCTTTCCAAAAGTTTCTATTCAACCAAAACAAYGAGAACCTGATATTACATCCAAAATTTTCATATTCTCCAAAGATGCAGTGGTTTGACCTCCCGTTTCTGCTTGACTTTGAATTGGAAGTTTAAGTTTGGTAGACCAAGCATGGATGCCCCATGAAAGCTCAAACAATTGGATGATATTTGATCCAATGCATGTTTTTGTGGGYCTTGATCTTGAAGAGGACTATTTTCTMCTGAAGGGACACCGGATCTTCTATCATTATTTAATGCATGTGTTTAAGTGGTTTTCTTMCWAWTTTTATCAAGGTGGRCGTAAAGTTTGATGATCCAAATTCTATTTGGCCAACCTGAAAAGCTTGCAGTGCCAATTATTTGATGAAACTTAGATGAGTATGGATCTATTCAATTATGATTAGGTTTTCTTGTTGCCTAACTAGGATTAGGTTTCTTTTTTGCCTAATTAGTATTAGGTTTCGTATAATGTATACAYAGATCCRACAAGATTTGTGAGAGTTGTGTGATTCACAATGTGAGACTCGTTTAAGAGTTGTAAGAGTTGTGAGGTTCACAATATATCTCCTCTTGTAATCATCTTTGATTTTAGTGGGATGTTGTTGCCATTGCCTATGGGTTTTTATCCGTCTTCTAGGTTTCTCATGTAAATTTGCGTGTGGACTATTTTATTATCTACTATTTTCTTAATTGATGAGTGGACAACTAACGTTCGAGAACCTCATAAATATTACAAACTTTCACATGAGTATCACATTATGAATCACATAACTCTAGCACAAGAATCACAAACTGTTCCAAGACATTAATTCCACAAGAAAGCTAGTCCTGATCGAAATTGGAAACCTAATCCTAATTAGGCAACAACGAAACCTAMTCCTAGTTAGGCAACAAGAAAACCTAATCCTAGTTGGAATAGATCCATATGAACCTAAATTTGTAATTCAAATAGAATTCGGATCATTGATATTTAATAATCTCCTCCATGATATGAATTCTAATGCAAGGAATAAAATCAAATCATTGAGAAAATGGCATCTCTCCACTTCGTTCATAGAAGCCTCTAAAGTCTAAACTCATAATAGACAAACTTGACCATGATAAAATCATAATATTATATTTCATTGCCGCTATTATTGTGATAAACCAACAAAATTAATTCTGAGACAAGTTTGTTAGAAAATAGACAAAAATAATAAGAAACGGAAATAGAAATTAGACAGARTAGAAWGCTAAGCTTAGGTTCYAATACTTCAATCACAAGATTCGAGAGAGAATGACGAGAGCTCCTCCCAAGAAACAAAATCACCTAAGAATTTTAATCCGAAGCCTCCCATCTCAKGATACATGGCTAGCCCACAAAGTTGATTGGAAGCTATAATAAGTCAGGAATTTACAAAGTGAAATCTGGTACGTACCAAACAATGGAGTTTATGGAATGACAGTGCAAACACATTGAATTGACGAGAAGGATGGTTTCGAAACAAGCTATGGAACCTTAGAATCCCTCCGCTGATCGAACTATTCATTTTARTATTACATCCTAMTCTTGATAAAAGACATTTTACTATATGACTCGAATTCATCAATACATGCTTGCATTACATTTCATTAACCTAGTTCKTTATTTGTTTACTTCTTTTTTCAGTTGTAAAGGAGAGGGTTTTAAAATGCTATTTCTCTATCTATAACAATATTATCACCTAAAAGAAATGTTTTGAACTTAGACAACCACTTAATAMATTAGATAATGATCCAAGATTTGACGTACCTTAATCCTATACGAAAATACTCTTCAGGATAAAGATGCACAAAAACATGCATTGGATCGAGAAAACCAAGTGACTAATTAAGACAACCTTCAWCAGATTATTTGAGCTTTCCAAAAGCCATCCATACTTGGTCTACCAATCGTAAACTTCCTGTAAATGTTGATTACTGCTTTAATTTGTATACKTATTTAATTACCTTATTACGTTCAATTAACAATCAACAAGTAAACACATGTGATGCTTTGATTTATATACTTATTTAATTACCTTATTAATGCAATTAACAATCAACAATTAAATTAACAAGTAAACACATGTGATACCATTTAACATGATTCAGTGTAAAATGTCTACACCCATAGGACGTGAAAGCAAATTCACTACATCAATAGATTRCAAGGTCTTATACATAAAGAATTCAAGTAGAATAACTCYCTTCTAGTTGAATCTTGTAATTGYTATATCCTGACGTGAATCTTGCTGACATTGATCAAGGAAAAAACTTTTGTTCTTGTYTTTTAAAATTCTTCCCRCAAATCTCCTGAGTCCGTTCAGAAGCATAGCTTCTTCCTTAAGTGGTTTAACAAACAACYTAGACTAAAGAAAGCACAGGAATGATTAATACTAAGTAAAGATTACTTAATATTAAACCAAGAAGGAACAACTCTTTGTATAGTCAAATCTTACGTTTTATTTTCTATAAAGCATCTTCATGCTAAAGATCAACAATACATATCACTATTCTTAGGGTTGGATAAGTTGCACGAAGGAAGGTCTATTCAACATACATGTTGTAAAAGGATTATGACTCATCTTATAAGGATAAACCAGAGTCTCATTTTTAATACATAAATTTGTATACCAATTCATCTAAGTAAAAACACTTCAGATGGATAAATAATAGATCTGCAATACACATTTAGATATATCCCTATATATTATATTGTAAAAGCAATCAAGCAGGATATATCACGGTATGAATGTGAATACAATGGAATTCATTGTTCAATTTCACCATTTAATTTGAATTTGTCAACAGTKTGAGGGAGCTGTTCAAGCAATTTGATGATTGAGGGCGTAATGTGTGAAGGTTGTTTGAGAGATCAAAATGGATGAACCCATAATAATTTCCAAGAAACCGCAACATGTGTATCACAAACGATCTCTACATATATTTGGAGTCTGAAAGCACTAAGGCTAGCTTTTAATCACTTAGATTTGAATGACGAGGACTAATCCCTTATCATCTCAATATGTGATAGGATTTTTGGATGCAAAGATTCAAGTACTAGAATGTCTTACTTACAAGGCATATAACTTAATCAAGGTGTATAAAATCTCAACTCATTCCAAAATGAAGACTACTTGAAGAATTGAAGACATGCATGTAGTTAAAAGTTAAGGTCCTTTTTGTAAATCTTGTTCTAACTTTTTTACKWATTACCTTTTAAAGCTCAAAGGTTTTATAAATACTTGAACAAAATCACACTTGACCTATACACTTGATAAAATCTATTGAAATGGTTTTGAAATGATTCATGATGTTAAATATATGTGCTTTAATAAAATTAGAGAGATTGGTTGATTTAATAAAAGTTAGACTTTAGGCATTTGTAAGGATTATACGAGGTAAATTTTGGATGCATAATCTTCAGTTTGGACATCCAAAAATGTCAACTCTTTTGTAAAATCTAATCCAATAGTTTATCCCACTGGTTCGGACGCATTGGATGAGTTCTGGATCTTCGAAACTGGCAAMAAATTGGACAATAACATTAAAAGTGTATGAACACATTGTGCAAACAATCATTTTAATTTTCTAGATGCTCAAATTTAATTTGTATGAATGTGGATTCAAATTAGAATTTAAGAAATGTATATAGCTGTGTTTTAATCAAGCATTTATATTTTTAATATGAATTTGCTAAGGTTGTTAGATGATAGATTTCCTAGTATATCTTATATTTCAATAGGAGAAGGATTAGGAGATATTAGAAATATATTAGGAATTCTAA
Organism: Rhazya stricta; assembly: GCA_001752375.1. NCBI lineage: Eukaryota > Viridiplantae > Streptophyta > Magnoliopsida > Gentianales > Apocynaceae > Rhazya > Rhazya stricta. Next base: position 5,522,800 of record MEJB01000018.1, on the reverse strand, counting down.
TGAAATTCAAATTAGGATATATGAGAGTTGATTATTTAATGAGAAAATCTAGTTAACGTAAGTGTCCTTTTTGGGTGTACTGATGTGAGGGTTGAAATAGGAGCAAAAAGTCATTCTTTTGCATGAGTACGTTTGAGAAAGATTACTAAGTTATATATTTTCTTTGATTGTGCAGGGATTCCTTTTTCCAATTGGATTGAACGAATCAATACTGACAAACAACCTCTGGAGAACTGCAAGAGGAACGCTGGAATTTCCAGTAACAAGACTTGGTCAAGATCAGACATCAACAGTTGACAAACTCCTGATGAATCTACAACGCTACAAGATTTAACAAAGAAAGGAGGTTCTTCTTCTTTTCGTGCTTTTTATTTTTATGATCTTRCAAACTTATTTGTTATAGTGAATTTGTTTAAATGTCTGGACGTGGTCCAATGGATGTAAGCTTCGTATGCCGAATCATGTCAAATGTCTTGTTCCTTGATTAAATCGGCTTTAGGTTATCTGCTTTAGGTAATCATTAAACACTAGTATTACAATTGAGCAAAGTTAATCAAGTTTGTCAAAATTAATCTAACATGAATAGCCAACATTAAGTGATATTAGAGYAGGATTCTGATTTATTTAGCAAAGTTAATAGCTGTTTCGATTATCAACACATTGGAGTACATTTCTTGATGTTGTTTCTTTAAAACAAGCTAAAGTTATCACAAAATGTGACATTGCTAAATATATTTGGGATAAGTTAGAAACAAAAAATGAAAGAACTCAACAAGTCAAAAATAAAATTAGGCTAAAGAGTCTTACTACATAATTCAAAGATATGGCAATGATTGACAATGAGTCCATATTTGATTTTCAGGCTAAAATATGTGATATTGCTAATGAATTTTATGCACTTGGTTAAACCTATTTTGTTATGCAAAACTTGTTAGGAAAGTACGACGTTCACTTACTAAGAAATTCAGATTTRAAGTTACTTCTATTGAAGAATGTAGAGACATTGATGATCTGGATTTTGATTAGCTAATTGAGTCGTTGTAGACTAACGAACAAAGTTTGAGAAGGTGGAGTAAAGAAAAGAATACCAAAAGTGTYAGAAGCATTACACTAACCCACTGTCAAATTGAGGATGTGCTCCATCCTATCAATTTGAAAAAATTAGATGAGGAAATGATGGTATTTCTTTCCATGAACTATAACAATTTTTTGAGGAGAAATTTAAGGAGGAATGGTTCTTCAAGCACAGATTAAGATTTTTTTCCTAAAATATATGGCAGCCAAAGTCAAACTCTGACTCTTCTTCCAAAATCACAATGAGAAGTATACAAAAGGGAAAATTAATACAATGCCATGAGTGTGAGAGATACAGATACATTCAAGCACAATGTGCAAATACCCTCAAGAAGAAAGGACGAGTAATGGAAGCCTCAAGAAGTRCGCYTGAAGAAGAACTTAAAGAAGAAACTGAAAGTAAGTATAACTATTTTACTTTTGTTGTGCAGAATTAGACTAGAGAAGAAGTAAATTCAGATATTGATGATGAAGAGGCACAATCTGATGTGAAGGCTAAAGATCRTCAAGCTAGACATGAAGACATATACAACAAATGAATCATTGCTATAAAGAAGATTTGAGCCAGAAAAATGACCAATCTCCACTTTATAAAGGATAATAGAGAATTAACAAAAAAATTGAAAGAACTTGAAAAAGAGCTTAACAAGTCACAAATAAACTTAGCTCAAACAATGGAGAAATTGMATACCGCAAACTTAATCCTTGACAAATTTCAGATGAGTTTGACCAAGCTTGAACAAGCTCTTCACATGGGAAAACGAATTGGTGACAAATCTGATCTGAATATGCCGACAATGGTCGAACTACCAAATTTCTAAATTAAGCAAAAGTATTTCCATAGAAAGAAGACGGATATAAGTTACAAGATTTGTCCCTACTTATCATATTTATGGGAAATATGGGCATACTAGATAAATTATTTTAAATTATAATTTTATGTGTTTAAAATGCAAAATCAAAGTCCTAATGCCTCACCTGAGAGAAAATGATTAATTACGAAGAAGTGGTTCCTAAGCATTCAATCACTTGTCATSTTGAACATACAAAAGTACTTCCCACGAAAGCCTTGATGGAAGTAAGGAAGTGTACAGGAGTTTTTTTTACCAAACCAATCACAATGATTGAAGATACTTATCTATGTGTTGAAAATGCACAAAAATCTTTTAGATACTTATCTATGTGTTAAAAATGCACAAAAATCTTTTCTRCAAGATTTTATGTTCCTATGTTARCACATTCWTTCTGGTTGTTGGAATCGTGAATCTTGTTTTCTAATTGTTGTTCAAAAGATTCATAATTCCTTGTTGGAACCTTTGTGATCATTGTAAATACTATAAGTTGATATCCTTCTATGGAACATGCACTTGGTTTGAGAGTTTYATAATTGTTTCATAATGTTTCATTTTGGATGGCTACCATWTATTAATAAGTCAAATCACCTTGAGTAAGCGATTGCAGTATAGTAACCCCTATACTATGATAGTTTTACCAGAGAAAAGGCTACATTARTGTRTGAGTGAAAGTCACGATTAAACTTATATTTAGTATGTCTTTATCTCTTATCTCTTTCAAAGTACATTTGTAAAAAGAAAAAATCTAATCAATTTTACTTGAGAGAAAGAAATATGTTCGTTGCCACATATGATAAAAAAATAAGGCTCAATATTTCTTTGAGATCACAAGTTTTTCCTTGCGAATGCATGATAATTTTACGTTTTCACTCTGATCACATATGTKGCTCCAATGAATTGTGATATCTGTACTYGTCATTCTTGGATTCTGGATACTTTGAACCRATCATTGGATTGCATTATACGCTGCTTTGGAACATAACTTCTGCTCTCGTGATCTTGGTGCGTCTCTTTATACTATGGCTAGTGGTGGAAGTTTTCGTGTTTACTCTGAGGTTTGACTTCCTCTCAGTCTTCTATTACCAGCTTTATTCTTTTCATTTATTTTCTCTTTCATTCAATTTGTTTATGTATATATAAAGAAAACAATGGTGGGAAACAAATTAGAAGAAATGGTGGCGTTCCACTTAAACGTTCATAGTCAAAATAAAAACATAAAAGGGGAGGACCACTAGACGACATCAGGTAGCCTTTTACCTAGGGTAAATTATTTTTACYCCAAATTACTTCACTGGCTCTCTATTTTTGTTTGTTATCTCCATTGTCATGATTGGTACTTGCCATTGCACGGTCGCTGGTGCCTCTCTTGATCCTCCGGTCGTCGCTAGTCCTCCTACGGTGTCTCCTTTCTCCACATTGTTGCGACGCCCCCTTCTAAGGAATCCRTTSTTCCATCGCCGTCCCTCGCACTTGCCACTGGTGTTCCACCTGTGTCAGCCTTCGTTGATACGCCGGCTGCAGTCCGTCCATCTTCCCTTCCTACTGTAGCTTTTGTTCATGTTTCTGCAAGAGGCAATCATGCCAGACATCCCTTGGGTTCTTTTGGCAATCTCGCTCCTGTCTAGCCTTCTGGGCAGACATGCYAGGCATCACCCGGGTTCTGGTATGCCTTATCGTGCCTTAACTTTCTTCAAKGATGACCGCCGACAATTTATTAAGCATAAGATAGCCAAAAGGCCCATCATGTGTGAAAGGTTGTCGAGGTTGGTGATTTTGAAGAGTTCCAACTGGGGAAACTCTTAATTGGCAGGAAATGGTTATTAACTCTGTAAGGTTAGTTATAATCATGTAAGGATGATTATTCTTGTTCAATTGATATTTACAAACTTGATTAACTTTTTTACTTGCATTCTTACTTGTAGTAATTGTAGTAAACAATGACAAGTAAAAGAATGAATCAAAGAACATGACATTGAACATGATTCGACATACGAAGTATACCTCTATRAGACTATATCTAAATGTTGAAACAAATTTACTATGTATTTACAAGATCTTAAACATTAATCATCCACAACAGAAAGGAACTTCCCTACTTTGTAGAATCCTGTAGCCTTGTTGATTTGTTGGGAATTTGTCAACTGCTGAAGTTTGACCTMGACTAAGCCTTGTTGGGGAAAATTCTTCACATAGCCCTCTTGTAATTCTCTGAGAGKTTTCCTCCGAGAGTCCTCTTGCAGTTCTCCAAGAGGTCAATCCAACAGGAGAACAACACTCTCCTACAGCCTTGTTGATTTGTTGAGAATTTGTCAACAGCTAAAGCTCGACCTCGACCTTTGACCTSGATCAAGCTTTCTTGCGAAAAATATTCTTGCAGCAAGAGATCAATCCAACAGGAGAACAAATCTCCCTCACAACCAAAGTATTGTATCTCACTCTCAAAACATGCTCATGCAAATCACAAYGCTTTTTGCTTCTATTTTAGTGCAAACCTTAGTAAGCGAGCGTTAAACAGCTTTTATGTCTAAAAACTCAGTATTTTGAGTTAGATAAGGATTCCTAATATCTTTCAAGATCTTCTAATTCTTATGCTATTAATATAAGATATACCAAGGACTTTAGACCTTGTCAAACCCATATTACAAATATAGAAAGCTGTTATTTAGACCTTAACCAACTCATATTGCGGATAATAATCTACATAGACACATGTCTCTCTTAGATACAATATAAATCRATTAACTATCAATAGTAAAGATGAGTGTCTAAAAAATTTAGTTGGTTGTGTGCACAACATATTCTTACAAACTGTATCTAATTACATGGTTCCTTCCCAGTCGGTCGACCAGGAKTTCTATGATCACTGGAAAAGTTATAAGAAATCTTCCGATGACACTACATTTTATATTTACTATAGGTGTGTCCGGGAGGACCTTAGTTCTAGTGTTATATCCATTGTCTTGCAATTGCTTGTTGTTTTGTAACCTGACTTTTCTGCATCCGTGCAGTTGGAGATGGATATTGTTGTTAGTACTTTGTCTGGGGTTCTGTGACTAGCTGGTCTTCCTCGGGTTACATTCCAGTGACATGCTTTTCTTCTCTTTATTGGTTGCTCAATAAAATATCACTCTCAAACCTGATATCCTCCCTACATAGTTCTATTGTTCGAGCTGATCGTGCGCAGTTCCTTTATGCCATTGATAGTGGTCTCTCTATAGAGATTGCGCAGTTCATGTTTGACCCTATTATTATTAATAGGACCATTTACATTTTCCTGAGATAATATGCAGGTTGCATTGATATTCTTATGATCTCTAATAGGTATATTTTATTTTAAATTTCCCTTATTTTCACTAGGGGTTTTTTTTATGTTCTTTAATTTAATATCCTTCTTTTTGCTATTTCCATTCAGAAGACCAAAAATAAAATCAAAATTTTTTTCTGAAGTATTGTTGTTTCAGATTTTATTTTTGTTTGGTTTGAGTTGCTTCTCTCTCTTCGCTTTCTTCTCTCAGATTACCTACGATTCTCTATTTTCGACATCTTCATTGGTTTAAGGGGAGCCTTATCGTCAGTGGAGCCTATTATTTTGCTTGCCTTCAGACTGATTATTATTATTTTTTTTTTTTTTGCTTATATGAACCTGTGTTGAACTGCTATGGGACTGTGGTTTTTGTAGTGGTAGGATATAGTTATCTCTCTTGGTTTGTGGCATCTTACATATCTGATCTTTTGGTTCGTTTGGTAGATTGTTTTTTTGTTTTTATTTATTTCTACCAAGGGGAGTTATCTTGTTTTGTTATTGGTAATCTTGATATAATATTTTTTTTGTTTTTTTGGTTTTTTGGTCTTGTTTTGTTATTGGTAATCTTGATATAATATTTTTTTTGTTTTTTTGGTTTTTTGGTACCCTTGATATTCTAGTCTCTTTGAAACTTCTAGTGTTGATTGTGGCGTTGTTTCTTGTGGCGTTGTTTCTCAACAAAGGAGATATTGTGATTGTATATTTGGTATGATGACAGTAGTTTGAGTTTAATATATTCTGATTACGTATCTGGTTATTTGGCATTGATGGCAATAGATTATATTTGAAAGATTAATTTGGTTATTTGCGTATATGTTGACTCAGTGCTTTGCAGACTGGTACTTAACGTTCTGCTTGTCTTCGGGCTGCACATTATCTTTTTGGTTTGTCTGTGAACAAAGAGGAGTATGTGTATATACCTGGTCRTATGCTATATCTGATCATCTGTTTTACAGCTTTTCTAATGGATTTTATCTTGAGAGATTGGATATATTTCGTTTTGTGATGGTGGAGTCTATGCTTAGTTGTGGGTAGGATATTGGAGTTGCTGGTTTGTGTTTGTGGAATTATTTCAAGAACTTTGATTGTTTTATTGCTTAAGTTGATACTGTGTATTCTGAAAATTTTATCGGTCTATGATAATTTTTGTCGATTACATTGTGGATACATATGTGTATTTAGTTGTGTGCTGCAATGCATGCCGTGTTAGGCTATGAAATTTTTGGATCATTTGCTTGCTTGTTATTACTTTGTTCATATATAAACTAAAAAAGGGAAGATTGTGTTAACATAATGAGCACACAAACTTCAATGTGTATACGTGATCCCATGAATGTAAACCTTGTACATCGGATCATGTATGTTAAATGTCGTATTCCTTGATTAGATCTGCYTTCGGTTATTGTTAATCACTAGTATTACAATTGAGCAAATTTAATTTATTTGGTAAAAKCCATTCTAACAAAAATAACCAACCTTTCAAAAAGTTTTCAGCGTTGCACTCATCTCTCTCTCATTTAAAAACACCATTTGCAAGGCTTTTTGTAGGAACTTTTGAGATACAATTGCTGGCTTTACACGTACACATATTTTTAGAGATTGCTGCATTCTTGTTGAACATTATAGTTATATATCATCCAAAGAGGAAGGAATCTTAGCTTTATCAATTATATCTATATTTTTAGATATTTTTATACGGTAATATCTAAATCTATCTTTTATACTTTGTGCAAAGTGAAGGTTATCTTGAATATAAAATCCTTTTTGTACTAGGTGAGCCTTGAATCTTGAGTTGAATAGAGGTTTTTGAAACAAAAGAGACAAAAGGGTCCCATTTCAACGAGGTCTTGATTGCAAAAGTGCTAAAGGTATCCATACAAATAATATACTTCCTGGTTAACATTTAAAAATGCTTGATACTTTCTTTTGAATATGGAAAGAATTTACTTTCACATAGTTTATCATTTATTATAATAGAGGTGGCTTTGCTGATTCCGGCAAATGGCTTGGGGCTTGTTAAGTTAATGCCAATGGAGGAGGATTAGCTTATTCATCTTGAAACTTATGAAAAATGTTTACTGGAAGCCTCTTCGTAACAAGAGAAACAACTGCTTATTTTAATTACCAAAGTATTTTTCTATACTTTGATGTGGATTGGAACAATATTTTTTGCATATTGTTGCAGTACCTAATTTGTTCTTCTAATTTATTTGTAAAATGTTTAGCAATTAGGTAATGGACCACATTTTAGRATAACAAATTTATTAGATTTTTGGTGTGTTGTTAAACAAACTCTCGATGGATAAAATTATATTCTGGAGTATAAGGGCGTCTTCTCAAGGAACCAGGGATTTCTTTTAGATAAACACATGAAAAATGGAGGGTTTTGGAGATAATACTAAACTAACAATTATTCTAAAGCGAATCATAAGAACATAAAAAAATATCAAACAAAGTGTGGGAAGCAATATAACAGAAATATTTGATTAAAGCTGTTAATTTCACATTGRTTCTATTCAATCGATAATATGTACAAAGATAACTCAATTACTGTAAATAACGAGGTTAAAGTTGTACGGGACCTCCACTAACAAGCAAACTCTCCATACTATTTCAGTGATTTAAGAGGACCCCTCATTAACCATTCTCTAATCCGAACGACAACCCCTCAGAAAACTCTAGAATTATGGGTGCTTTGGCAATSTTAAATTATAAGGAGACCAAGTTCATAAGCATCAAACTTAGACAACTGATGCATTTTGATTTAGACTATTTATACCCATTACAAGGATTATACGATGTAGATAGGCATAACTTCATCAATTTATCACTCATTTAAACCTAACAAATAATTATATATTTGAAAGTTTAACTGGTAGCAAGGTAAAGAATTTAATATTATGGAGAACTTTCTCCGATCTAAAGAGTACTGGACTCTAATTGAAGATGGGAMACCAACATTTGCAGAGGGAGTGGAGCCAATTGAGACACAGAGAAAGGGTATAGAGGATAGGAAATTGAAAGACTTAAAAGGTGAAAAACTACTTATTCCAAGCCATTGATCCAATGATTTTGAAAACAATCATCAAAAAAGAAACTGCAAAGAGCATATGGGATTCAATAAAATAGAAAATCAGGGATCCACGAAGGTGAAACAAGCTCAACTACAGGCTCTAAGGAGGGAATTTGAGGTTCTTGAAATGAAGGATAGTGAGAGTGTTGATGAATACTTTGCGAGGACTCTCAACATTGCTAATACGATGAAAGCACGTGATGAAAATATGCAACAGATTGTGATAGTGGAAAAATTGATATAAATGACAGCAAGATTTGATTATGTGATGTGTTCGATAGAAGAATCAAATGATCTTGCAACCATGTATATAGATGAACTTCAGAGCAGTTTGCTTGTACATGAACAGAAAATGAAAGATCACAAGGAAGAGGAACAAGCTCTAAAGGTCACAACTTGAGAAAGAGAAAGAGAAAGATTTGGTGCAAGGGAGAATGACAGATTTGGAGGATGAGGYAGAGCTCGTGGAWGCTTTAGAGGAAGAGGAAGAGGACGATTCAGACAACCACTCAACAGAGCCATTGTGGAGTGCTATAAATGCCATAAACTAGGGCATTTTCTATATGAGTGCCATAGATAGGAGAAGGAGGCCAACTATGTAGAACTTGATGAAGAGGAGGAACTGCTTCTCATGTCTTATATGCATCAAGGTAACTCGACTAGAAAAGAGGTATGGTTCTTAGATTCTGGTCGAAGTAATCATATGAGGGGCAACAAGATTTGGTTTTTCTGATTTAAATAAAGATTTTAGGCAGTCCGTAAAACTTGAAAATAATTCTAAAGTGACTATGATGGGGAAAGGGAATATTTGGCTAAAGATTTGAGGGATAACTCAGGCGATTAGTGAGGTATTTTACATTCCTGAGCTGAAAATAATGTACTATGTATAGGGCAGCTATAAGAGAAGGTCTAGCCGTCCTTATTCATAATGGCATGTGTAAAGTATTTCACTTAAGTATAGGTTTAATTATGCAAACCTCAATTTCAACACATAGAATGTTTTACATTCTTGCATATATGAATTCTCAAGACTCAGCCTGTTTCAAAGCTACCAATGAAGATGAGAGTCACTTGTGGCATTGTTGATTTGGACATCAGCTTCTAGGGACCAAACACRCTCCATTRCAAGAAGATGGTCAATGGTAWACCTCTACTCAAAAATCTTTCAGAGTTACATGAGGATTTCCTTGTGAGGAAACAACACAGAGATCCCATTCCTAAGAAGAATCTCTGGAGAGCCATTGAAAAGCTACAGTCAGTACATGCAGATCACCGTGGGCCTATAAAGCCTGAGTCAAACAGCAAGGAAAGGTACATACTCATTTTCATTGATGATTACAGTAGAAAGTGTTGGGTATATTTTCTRTGTAAGAAATCTGAGACCTTTGCTAGTTCTAAAAAGTTCTAAATATTAGTGGAAAAAGAAATTGGAGCATATGTGTGTTGTTTGCATACAGATAGAGGTGAGGAATTCGCTCAAATGAATTTAATGAATTTTGTAGGTCAAATGGAATTAAAAGACATATTACTGTAGCATTTACCTCTCAGCAAAATGGAGTTGCTGAGAGAAAGAATAGAACAATCATGAACTTGGTAAGGAGTATGCTGTTAGAAAAGAAAATGCATAAGGAGTTCGGGCAAGAAGCAACAAATTGGACAGTCTMTGTRCTTAACCACMGTCCAAATCTAGCTGTAAAGGAAATGACTCCTGAAGAAGCATGTAGTGGAAATAAGCCATCTGTTGAGCACTTCAGAGTCTTTSGATGTATTGGCAATGTGCATATTCCGGATAAGAAAAGAATAAAATTGGATAACAAGAGTGAGAAATGTGCGCTGTTGGGTTTAAGTAAGGAATCAAAGCTTACAGGTTATATAATCCTATTACAAAAAGGACCGTTGCAAGCATGGATGTGGAATTTGAAGAAGCAGAAAGTGGGACTGGTGTAAAGATGTGAAAGATGAGAAAAATGATGTGCTTGAATGGGGTGATGAAGAAGAAAATGATAAGCATGGTGAAGATGAGGAAGAAAGTGAAAGGAATGTGCAAGTTGATGTAGGAGGGGTAGCTGGTTCATCATCAACTGATTCACTTGATAAAGACACATCAACTCCACATGAAAGGAGGACTAGAAGACAACCACTCTGGATGCAAGATTATGAAACAGGTGAGGGGCTTTCTGAGTAAAAAGACGTGCAAAATATGGTTTTGTATACATCAGCTGRTGATCCATGTTCTTTTGAAGAAGCATRAAAGAGTTTGAARTGGAGAGAAGCCATGAAAATKAGATCATGGCAATTGRAAAGAATGGTACTTGGGATCTAATGAAGCTACCCGCTGGTGCAAGAATTATAGGAGTAAAATGCATTTTCATACCAAATCTCAATGAGAAAGGAGAAGTTGACAAATACAAAGCATAGCTTGTGGCAAAAGGATACTCTCAACAACACGGTATTGACTACTATGAGGTGTTTGCACCTGCGGCTAGGTGGGGTAGAATCAGAATGGGGTTAGCTCTAGCTGCACAAAGGAAGTGGTGTGTATACCAACTAGATGTTAAAGGTGCATTTCTGCATGAAGAGCTTGATGGGGATATCTTTGTTGAGCARCCKCAAGGTTATGTGAAGAAGGAAGAGGAGTACAAAGCCTATAAACTAAAAAATGCATTGTATGGATTAAAGAAGGCACCTCGAGCTTGGTACAGTAGGATTGAAGTTTCCTTCAACAAAGAAGGATTTGAAAGATGTCCAAGTGAACATACRTTATTCACTAAGTCTGGTAGAGAAGGTAAAGTACTAATTGAAAGTCTATATGTAGATGACTTGATTTTCACAKGCAATGATGATTTAATGATTGCAAAATTTAAAATCTCAATGAAATTTGAGTTTGATATGTCAAATATAGGAAGSATGAAGTGCTTTCTTGGAGTTGAAGTTGTGCAGAATGCTGAAGGTAACTTTTTRAGCCAAAAAAGGTGTTCTCAAGAGGTGCTGGAGAGGTTTGGCATGGAGGAGTGCAATTCTGTTAAAAATCTCATAGCTCCAGGAATCAAGCTAATGAAGGATGACAGAGGTGCTCGGGTTGATGCTACAAAGTATCAACAAATGGTTGGAAGCTTGATGTATTTAACAGTAACAAGGCCTAATCTAATGTGTGTTGTGAGTCTAGTTAGCAAATACATGGAGAGCCCCACAGACTTGCACATGCAAGCTATCAAAAGAAACTTCAGGTATATAAAAGGGACTCTTGAGCTGGGAGTATGCTGCAGCAAAGAAGGTGGAAGTGGTGATATCGTGGCTTTCTGAGATAATGATTCTGCCAGAGAAATTGATGATAGAAGAAGCATTTAGGGATATGTGTTTTGATGAACAGTGGAGCTGTAGCATGGTCCTCAAAGAAGGATCCTGTTGTTACTCTTTCAACCACYGATGCCAAGATCATCTTGCAGCTTCATGTGCATGTCAAACTGTTTGGATGAGAAGASTTCTTGCTAAGCTKGAGTGCAACCAAAGTAAGCCTATTGTAATTTACTGTGATTATAGTGCCACTATTAAGCTGTCAAAAAATATTGTTATGCATGGATGAAGCAAACATATAGATGTTAGGTTCCATTTTCTACGTGATCTTTGCAAAGATGGAGTGTTGGAGTTGTTGCATTGTAGTTCCAAGAGTTTCTGATTGCAGATATTATGACTAAATCATTAAAGGTGGAAGTTTTTATGAAGCTGCAAGGTAAGCTAGGATTATGCAAAGTACCCTTTGAGTAAAGTGATTGTTGTTTGAGTAAAGTGATTGTTACTGCATTCAGCTTAAAGAAGAATTGTTGAAGCATTAAAGGTTGAATTTGTTGGATTATATGAGAGTCTGACTTAGTATATGAGTCATTTACTATTTCGGTTAATAATCCCTTGTTTATAGGATTTAGCAGATTATGTTTGAAAGAGTTCAAACCACTTACCARRTTATTACTTTTATAGAACGTGGGTTGTAAATTGTTTTAGTCTTGAGCTGTAAATGACATATATACAAGCCAAAGTTGTTGTAAATAAAGTGTGGTTCAATCTTTCAATCCCTTTGTATGCTTTGAGTGTAAAAAATAAAGCGATTTAACGTTGTCTCTGGCTATCTCACTTCTTTAGTTCATTCCTCTTTTTTAATATTGACAGAAGAAAGGGGACATTAGAACAAGTCCAAGTGATTTCACATACAAAACTGAGCAATGAAAGAAAGATGAATGATTTAGGTATGATTTATCATGGATTACCTTTGTGCAYTTCTATGCATCTTGAACAACAACCAATAGACTGGAAGGTTGGGGTTATGTAATGTCCTGGTTTGCATGCTAGATGATGCACTTTGCTATAGCAAGAATGCTACAAGACTGTTGTCTTTTTACTTAATAATTAATACTTAGAGGATTCTTYAACATTAACTTACCTTTAAACCCTTAATAATAATTTGTGTATATTTTTGCTCTCCCAATGCTTAAAGGAAATGTTACTTTGAAAGAGATCATACTTCCTGTCTACAGTTGTTGGCGGGTAACTTGTTCATATTATTTTTTTTTTTTTTTTTGTAAGAGAAGGGGTTGATTATTTGCAAAAAGAAAATCCCCCTTGAGGACWCTTACACACATATTTCTTGATTATAGTTGATAGTTGGTTTCTTGATTGTAGTTTGTAGCGGCGAGTAGGCATTCACAAACGGACATAGGGGAGGGGTTTCCTGGGTTCAATTCAAATTGAAGATTGAAGGCATTCCTTTTGAGAGAAGATGGAGAGGATTTGGAGGGGGCCTGTTTTCAGGTTAAAGATTTTGTGGAGAGTTAATTCCGTTAAGTGTATAAACCCTCTCCAAATCACAAGTATAGATGACGTAGTTTTTATAAACCATCTCAATCTAATTTCTTTGTAAGATTACATTAAGTTTAGTTATCTTTCTTATATTATATTAGATTAGCTTAATAAATTTAGTAATAATTTCTTTCAATAATCCGAATGACATAGTTTCCTTATTATATTGAAAAAGCTAGTTATTCGTACCCAACTTTAAAGTAGTTATCTTAATTTTAGGTTATGCTATAATAGTACGATATATAAAGTGCTAATGTCCTATATAAAGAGTTATCATACCAATATATAATTGGGATATTGATTCCCATGTACTCATATTGAGCATATCTACTTGTTTAGCCAACAAATGGAGAAAACGGAATTGCATGATCAATTCCAAATGATAAAACCATTCAAATTGATTTATTATTGACCATTTGTCCTTAAACTTTCTTTACAATATTTTTTGAAATTTTCTAAATTCAAGCTTAGTACAATTTTCGTAATTTTACTAATATATATTCAATCGAATTGTAAAAATAGTATATAATAATATACATATTGTTTAAAGCTCTTTCAAATATTTTAATTAATTGAATGGTAATTTTAGTTTTATTTTCAATCATCTAATTCTTCAAATATTTCAAATAGATTACTTTAAAGCAGGACCAATTGTTTGAAGTTTTATTCGTAGATGGATAAATTTTAAATAAAATCCGTAAGCATTTGTGGCGCCAATTAGTTTGACCTTTTCGGAAAAAAAAACTAAAATCATCCTGCACCAACAATATTTTTGTTTTGCTAAATTGATTTCGGTGACCGAAAGAAGACTGCAATAAATACGAATAATCATCATAAATATCGTATTTTGAACTTACGAAAAATATTAAGACATCCCTCCATACAGAATTTTGAATTTTTGGGACAAAATGTACAGTGACTAAAGGAATGCAGTGCAATCGTTTATTACCACCCAAGCAAATAATTCAATTATTAACGATGATATGTGTAGAGCTATCGTAAAAATTATAACTATTAGTGAAAGCCAAGCCTAGTCATCGTAATCGTAAAAAGTTGATATTTTAAGGCGATTTTCCTCTGATCGCCGCAGAAACCTGTTTTTCCCAATTCGGATGTTCTCATGGAATGTACTTTAAGTCCTTGTTGTGTGTCATGCCCAAGCAAGTTTGCATTCAAAAGCATGTTAGGAACCAAAGTTTCTTGCAGAGTGAATCAGTTGAGACATGAAGTTGCTATGCAACCTTTAACTCATTTTGTGAATCCAAAAGCTCCTAAAACAACACTTCTGTTGTTATTCAAGCACCTAATGAAGGCTAATCTRMTTCCAGCAATGCAGTCATTGTTGGGACTTAATATAGCCTCACAGAATGTTGAAACAAGGCCAACTGAAAGTTCACAAGCTGCGTGTTACGGGTCCCTTCCCCTCGCGCTCGTGACTGCACGCCCAGGCCGTCCAAGAAGCACAACCGAAGGGGCTAAGGAGGATTTCCACACTGGCACGCCCATGCCAGCATGCTTACAATACCGAGGATCATGGCCACAGTGCCCAGGGGAAGGCCTGTCCTAGCACGCCTGCACCAGTTCAGGCGCAGAACCGTGGAGCGTGCATGTGCCTGCTACACCCAAAAGCACAACTGCGCCCAGAGGCCTACATGCATCCAAGAAGGCACGGGTTAGACAGGCGTCCAGGAGGACACCAGCACCAAGCAGCACACAGGCGCCCAGGAAGAACACCAGAAACCAGGAGCACCTTGACGCCCAGAAGCGCATAAGTGCCCAGCAACCGCGCCCAGGAGAACGCAACTTCTTTTATATTGTACATTGTTTGTAAATATATTTTCTTATAATTTATTATTATAACATACATCTATAGAAACGCTCATGTTCAGTTTGGAGGGTTAAAGATGTATAGAAATTTAGATAGTAATTAAACCAAGGTTTCCCACCTCCTCGGAAAGACTAATGTCTAGTGCGGTGGCATGGGAAAATTTGGCCAGAACTCCTATAAGATGGAGTTTGATGAAAGTTTTGGTTAAAAGAATTGACAATCAAAGTTATACGTGAGCTTAGTCTATGGTATGCCCCATTCACCTAGATTATTGTAAACCTTTGTGAAGTATTTTCTATTAAAGAAAATGCGTGGTTAAAAATTCATCAAAAGAGCTAATAATCATTTTAAAGAGAAATAATATATGAAGATGTCGAATCTACYAGAATATGATACCTAATGTGTGTATTCTTCAACCGTGAAGGATAAATTGGAATCGTGATACATGATTTTCTTTATCTTTTCAATAACATCATCGATAATATCAAATCTTTTTCCTGATGTTAGCTGGTGCATTTTACCGTCAAGGCTATGAAGGTTTTTGCATTCTAGATTCAAATGAAATGACCAAAAAATCATAAAGCAATACCAAAAATCTAGCATTAACAATACGAACCATTATTAGAAATAGTCACTTTCAGAAAGCTGTACTGAAAGGGGAAAAAAAATTACAGAAACTAAAAACATATTTAATCAAATTGCACAGAGATGCCCAGAGGTAATCCATGATGAACCATACCTACATCATTCATCTTTCTTCCATCGTTCATTTTCGTATGTGAATCACTTGGACTTGTTCTAACGTCCCTTTCTTCTGTGGATGATCTGTTGAAATGGGAGAACAAAGAGGAATAAACTAAAGAAGTGAAATAAATAGAGACAATTGTGCTCGCTCTTTTAATGAACGTCAGTAAATATATATGACACTTCGATGCTTCAATTSCAAAATACTTTTATAGTATTTTTCTTTTTCTTTGTCATATTTCCTAGCAGGTGCTGATTTCTATGTGTTTCGAAATTTRTTTTAGAAATAAATCTAAAAGTTCCAATTTTGTGTTTTCTAACAATCTAAATATTCAATGCCATGAGATTTGAGTATCTTTTTATTGAATAACAATTTAACAACCTAACAATATTTGTTCTTCATTCGCCTAAGGCTTTCTCTAGTTGARGTACAAGAGCTGGAATAATCATAATTGGTGGCCCTTGAACTTTTAGTCTAGGTATTCTTTTTTCTCTTTTTTCTGATTGTGACATACCCATGATCTTCATTTTTAGCTACATTTTTACTTCACCTCCATTTTCCTATCAAGCTTTTCGATAAAATCATGAAAGCTCTCGTATAATTCCAATCAAATCCTGGCTTGCAGAATCAAGTAGTTGCTATACCGCAGGTTAGGGATGGCTTTCCGATCATAAACCCATCGTGATTATCACATACTGTKGTCAATGTTGCATATATACGAGCATAAGGTTCTATTACACCTTAGGACATCACAATCAGAACAATAAATAAATGCTTTGTGGCCCAAAAAATGTCCATCCTTCTATCACTTGGGGTAATATTTGGAAGACCTGCAAGCAAACTTTATAACAGGTCCTTTGGTGCATTGGAAACAATGATCATTACTGTGGTAAGATCCTTAATTCTTTTCTACATTGCAGATTGGGGAACATTTACAGATAAAGGATGCTATTCTTTAAATGTTGAATTTGGTTTCTTTATACTCCATCTTATTTGAWCAAAATTTCCATCTTCATTTATCTCTTTGAATCATAATAAGTTTTACCAGCTTTAGAAGGTAAAGAATTTGAAGACCTACTTATGGTGCTACTTGTGATGTATGAATACGAATAAATTTCGATTCCAATTAAAGATAAAAAAAAAAGGTAGAGGCAAATGTATAATTTAATAATATTTAATGTAGTGAGTTACACTATTCGAAAATTTTAAATCAAAAGAATATGTCTTCTCATTCTTCTCCTCAATATGTCTGTGTCAAAGGTCAAATCATTATCTGCACCAATGAGAAAAATATTTTTTTCAATATATATATGAAGAAATGAAGCTTAAACCATTTTTGACAATGTGTTTTGGCTCAATGTTTGAATATTTATCTGCACCAATATATATATATATATGAAGATGGGAAGCTTTAATCTTCTTTGTTGAGGAATCCAACAGTCCACTCGAAGCTTTAAGTATATTTGCTAAAGGGGGTTCTTGATCTTCATTTCTCCAAATATCTCTAACGTCTTATTGAGAGCTTTCGTCCTTCTTCATAGCTTTCTTTGCAATTATTATTAATAGTTGTTGACTTGATTGAATATTATGCGCATATATTTTGTTAAGTCTAATAGCTTGTAGTCAAGTTAAACAAGGCAAATCCRTAATTTTTTGCTGTGGTTTAACAGAGTGGTAAATTGGTATTATTTGTCCTACTATCAGAGTGAGATTTACCAAGGGGGGATAACAGGCTAGTTAAATAAACCTGCTATTAGAGTTTATTGATTAGAATTAGATCTCTCTAATTGTTAATGTTATCGATACATTAAATCTCATGTGCATCCTCTAGGCTTGTCTATCGATTAGGGGATAATTAATAAGACTTTTTTTTTTTAATTATCAACACTTAAGGAGRGATTGATTGTTTAAAGCTTTCTTTGACAAAAATAACTAATTTATTTGTGAAAATTGAGTAAATTATTGTATCAATGAACAAATGCTTGACTAGTGTGGATTTAATTATCTTGACCAGAACCTTTTCCTACCGAAAGTTTATTGTCAAAAATAGTTTTCTTTAATTAATTATTTTCTTGCTTAAATTTAATTATGATCCACCATTGCGTGGACAAAGTTGAATTGATCATAAGAGGAAGAACGACTTTGCTTGCCTTTGTAGTGMGAACTTATACATTTTATTTTTGGTGAATTGGCGACATACCACTCCACCGATTGATATAGTCGACAACAGACGCATCTTTCCATTTTTGAGTATTGGTTAGCTCCACCATAGTTATAGTTATGCTTGTACTATAAAAGTTGTTGAAGAATTCTTKCTCAAGTTACTCCCACCTATCAATTAAGGCAGGTTCCAAATCTATAAACCAGTCAAAAGCATTTTCTTTTAAAGAATGGACAAACTGTTTGATGAGTAAGTCTCCATCTGCACCAGCATTAATGCAGATCTCCACAAAATGGGCCACATATTGCTTCAGGTTTTCCATCAAACAGCTGGAACTTTTGTGACTGATATCTTGTAGGCATCTTCATTCTATCGATTCTTGAGTTGTAAGGCTCATATAGGTTTGTGAAGACTTAGCATCTCCATCTACCTTGCCCTTGAGTATCCTATGATGAATTCCTTGAATTGATCTAAATGAATCAAACCGTCAGAGGTTACTTGGATATGTTTATCTACTCTTCATTTCAGCACATTGACTTGATTTGACGATGGTTCTTCATCATGAATTTTGGGCTGTTTTGTTAGATCTTGGCTATTCTCRTCAATTGTTTTCACTTTATCTGCTAACTTGGCAAGCTTTGCATCCTAGTTCACGACATGCTTTACTAACCCTTCTACCAACCTTGTTAAGTTGGCGAGGTGCTCGTTAGTAGTGGTGACTCTAGCCATTATCATGGACACTACACTAGGGTTTGTAGCGTCCCTTGGAGTTGATTCTGCAATTTAGCTAGAAAGCATAGCTAACAAAGCTCTTGCCTTACTCTGTATCATGGGTCCCATATAGTGAAAATCTTGAGCATCAACCTTTGACCTTTGTGAGCCCATGTGCGAGTTTTTCTTTGAACTTAATGAGAAGAAGAGATGGGAAGCAGAGATGGTCCCACTGGGCATGTTAAAATTTATACAAAAATAAATTTTGGAGTCTATTAGAAAAAAAGAAAAAAGTAGTGACAACTGTATAATTTTTTATATGTTTGAGGTAGTGAGTTACAATCTTCCGAAAATTCTAATCAAAAGAATATATTTTTTTATTGTTCTCCTAAATAGGTCTACCTGAAAAGGTAGGATCTTTATCCGCACCAATGAGAAAATACCTTCTTCAATATGTATATGAAGAAGGGAAACTTTAGGGTGCATTTGGATTGGGGTTTAAAATGAAAAACGTTTGTAAAACAAAGAGGCGGGAAGCTGTAAAATTTGAATTTTGAATTTTGTTTTAAAATGGAAAAGTTTTGTTTTCAAAACTCATTTGGATTGAAAATTCTTGAAAGATGAGAAACAAACAATTTCATAAATAATCAATCGCTATGGATCAAAATCATGAAAACTTGAATATTCAGGTATTGTTAGGCTAATACCCGAATATTCATCCGCCAAATTTAATGATTTTTGCTTAAATATTCGGGTATTTTTGAGATAATACCCAAGTACTCATTAGTGTAAATCAATCGTTACTGCTTCAATATCCGAGTAATATTCGTGTATTACTCGGGTATTAATTTTTAAGATCCACAATTCGGTCATTACTCGAGTAAACTTTCCAATAGATTGAATTTTTTTTGTGAAGAAGAGCCAAACACAATGATTGATGATTTATTAAGTAGGAGGAATTGATGAAAGATAGAGAAAAAATTTTGGTTATCTTTTGAAAGGTTTATTATAGATAGTTTTTTGTCAGAAAAATATTTTCCTTGAAACTAAAAAAGAAATTAGATTTCAAAATGAGTAAAAGTTCTATTTTTGGTTTAAAAGTAAAGTAAATAGGATTTTGATTGAAAATGAAAAAAAAAATTCAGAAAGAATTCCAATCCAACTGTGGCATTAATCTTCCTTGATGAACGATCTAAAGATCCACCGCAAAAGTGGATGTTTAGAATATATTTGCTAGAGGGAGTTCTTGACCTTCAATTCTCCAAATATCTCTAACATATTGTTGAAAGCTTCATGCTTCTTAAGAGCTTCAATCTACATTGGAGCTTCAGCTTTCCCTTATGTCTTGTAGGGGTGCCCTATTTATAGACAAAGAATTTACTTTCTTTTAGATAACTGCATGTAGTTTGAATGGGCTTCTTGTTGTTGTCTACGCAATCTATCTTATTTGACTTATTATATCGAATCGATCCAACTTTATTTGGATCATCTCAATAAATACGATCCATCATGAGACAAATTTAATTTATCTTGGCTTAATACAACTTGCCTCATCTTCATAATATATTGAAGTGACTTCGATCAATGGCTCAACCTCAATTGATCTAAAATAATTAAATTTTTATATAGACTTAATTAAACAATCAAGATTAAATTATATAATAATTTTAATTAAATTAATTAATATTTCAATGTCTGCAGTATGGAACGAGTACAAACAAATGGCACATCGGCCGGTAAGATTTTGTCCCCCACTTCACATTCATCCATGTCTTGCCAGCGGAATTCCAATGGCAAAAGTACGAATAAAAATTTATATGTGATATGGTGGGCTTTTGTGGCATCCAAAGATTGTTTTGAAGTTTATATTAATGAAGAGCTATTTTTTATTCCAAAAATTAATTAAATTTAATCAACTTTGTAAGCTTTGAATTGGAAGTTTATGATTGGTAAACCAAACATGGATGCCCTCTGGAAAGCTCAAATAATTGGATGGAAGTTATCCTAATTAGTCACTAGGCATGTTTTTGCACGTCTTAATTTTAAAGAGGATTATTTTCTTATATGATGAAAGGATAACATATTTTCGATCATTATTTAATGCATGTCTTTAAGTAGTTTTTTAAGTCCAAAACGTCCCATTTAGGTGATCTAATTTTAGCCCTCCTATCTATCTCTATATGGGGATCTTTGGCTGGAACAAAACAGTCAAAGAAGGGCTTAGATGAATTTCCRAGGACGTACGTAATTACTGCATTTACGAGCCATCCCCTCCAAGGGTCACGAGCATGAGAAATTAGTTGGGGCGGATGAATGATTTTCATAGTTATTATACCTTGTTTGCTCGTTCGAAATATCCAATCACGACCGAATAAGCAATTATTAAGTAAGAAACCCAATACGCCTCCACAATTAGGTCTGAACTTATTAGTTCATTAAAAACTCTTTCTTTACCAACTTCTATATTTGCCTGGTTTCTGGAAAAAATGTCCTTATTTATTATTCTTTCCAATTTTTTTATAAATGTCATAAAAATTCAATTTTTTTTTGTTTTTAAATATGTATCTTTTCAACCATATAAATACAAAAAATTTTTAAAAAAGTACAATTTTATCCTTCAACTTGAAACTTATTTTTTTTTTTCCTAAATCTAGTGATATTAATTAGTATTTTTCATTTCTCGATAAATTGAAATGACTTCTCATCGTATTCTTTTCCTAATTTAGAAAGATTTGTCATTGTCACATGAAAATTTGATAATATAATGAGGAATATAGTAATCATTTTGATCATTTYCAAAATTAATGTATTTTTTTAATTGCAACACTCATAAAAGAAAAAGAAGAGAGGGAGTATTTACTTAAGCCCAAAAGGATTGACTTTTAAAACCCATCAAATCAATCAATTTCAATTAAAAAGTCATGAAAAATATTGATATCTATYGGCTGGYAGAATGAGAATCCAATAGATGCACATGTAATTAGTTTCTTAAAAAATAATAATAAGTTTTCATTAATTAGCACCAAGAATTAGGTTAGAAATTATGAATCCATTAAAGGCTCCTTCTTCCTGATTTTGGAAAAATTAGATTATATTAGGGTCCAATTCAATTGATGAAGTTAGGATGGTGTAAAGTATGTTGTTGTCCCATTATAATCCATTAAATAATAAATTGTCTGGTTCCAATTTGGAATTAGAGTACATATTGGGGACCATTGGCTCGAATTTTGCAGGCTCCAATTTGTCCAAAGCTCCTTGTCCGATTGAGATCTCGAAGGAGTCGCCCATTGACCAGGCTATTATTTCATTTGTTTTTACAACATGTAAGAGTTTTTCATCCCAAATTAATATTATATTGACATAATGACAGGAGGAAGTTGTCCAATAACACCAAATCCAAAGGATAATAATATTTTATTTGAAGGTGATTATAGGAGTTTTGGTTAACCGAGTGGGTCTCGATAAACTCTGTCAGATCACCTAATTGAAATAATAAAAATTATTCCAAGGCATTTTTTTTTTTTTAATAACTGATGAAGCAGTCATTTTTATGTTTTTTATTTGTGGGCCCAGGATTGAGCTAATTAATTCGAGTTCCTATAAAATGACAAAATTGACCAATATGCATACCAAAGTTGTTACCTAGATGGCAGGTGCCATATTCAATGGACCTCACATGCATTTGACTTCTTTCTTCATGTCCCAACCGATTTCCTATGAGGTTTGTCTGAAGAACAGTAGGTGTAGACTCGATCCAGACACGAGGGAACTCCGAAGTAGCCACGTCATGCGTTGTCTTTCATGCATGAAAAGTTGGTTACTACTTATACATCAACTTTAATTATATTTCTATTAATATAGATGGTTTTTGACAGAGGATATTAGTAAGTTGACGATGCTCTCCATTTGTTGACGTAGATTTATGTAATAAATATTCATATTTCCTAAAACCAAAAACAAAAAAGAAAATTTGCATTATAAATAAGCATTGCTAAATCAGAAGATCGATTAACATATTACAAAACCTGTTTATTTACCGGCGAAAGACAACCTTAACTACCTCTAGAGTCTAAGATCTTGTCTTTAGCCAGAGAATGGACTTTGATATGGGCTGGTTCTTCACAGCTTTGGGGATTGCCATTGTTGCATTATACAGTCTTTTGAGAAGGGCAAATGAGCTGATATACCTTAGAAGATTAGGTGCCATGAAAGATGAAATACCTCCAGGTGATATGGGATGGCCTTTCCTCGGTAATATGTGGTCCTTTTTCAGAGCTTTCAAGTATGGCGATCCTGATTCTTTCATTTCCTACTTCACTAGCAGGTCTTTCTCTTCATCACTATCCAGTTGCCCTTTTAAGCGCCGGAGTTGTACAGAACCTTTTTATTGATGTGCACATTATTATGCTAAATTAGAATATTTTATATATAGTATAAAGGTAGTATTTTTCATTCAAATTAAAATTCCTTGATTGATCAAGCAGATATGGCCAGGCACCAATGTACAGAGCATTGCTGTTTGGGAAGCCTAGCATCATTGTTACAACTGCAGAAGCATGCAGAAAAGTTTTGACAGATGACCGCTTTGGACCAGGCTGGCCAAAATCCGTATCAGATTTAGTAGGAAAGAAAGGTCTACATGGTGTATCCGTTCAAGAACACAGGCGTCTCCGCAAGCTTATAGCAAGTCCAATCGCAGGTCAGGAAGCATTATCTTCGTTTATAGAGTATATCAAGGAGATTGCAGAAACTTCCTTTGATACATGGGCTAAGAATGATCTGCCAATTGAGTTCTTGACTAAGATGAAGAAAACTGCCTTCAAAGCTATGATGGACATCATCATGAGTAATGAAATTGATGCAAAATCACTTGACCACATGGAAAGAGAATATACACTACTTTCTCATGGACTCAAGTCTATGGCCATTAATCTCCCTGGATTTGCTTACCACGAGGCCCTCAAGGTGATTAGGATTTTCTGAATTTTGATCTTCAGGCTGTCCTGGACTGCTAACTACTCCACATGATGACATATTTCACAAAGAAATTTATTTCCTTTGTTGACACATTTCACATGATGTTAGGCAAGGAAGAACCTGGTCAGGGCATTTCAAACAGTTGTGTGCAAAAGGCGAATGATGCCAAAGGGTGATCAATCAATGACAAAGAAAGACATGTTAGCTCTAATGATGGAAATCTCAGACGACCATGGGAATAAATTGACTGATGAGGAGATCATAGATTTGCTAATCATATACTTGTTAGCAGGACATGAATCTACAGGTCATGCTGTAACATGGGTTATTACCCTCTTAGAAGAGCATCCTCAGTACTTACAGAAGGCCAAGGTGTATACAGGAATTCATTATCTGCTTGTTTTTCTTTCTATTGTTTCTGAAGGATTATATATCCAGATACGATATGAGATTTTGTTTTCTTTGAACTGATAGTTTTAGCTATTTACCTAATAAGAGATTTCCAATTCGTAGGAGGAACAAGAAGAGATAGTGAAAAGAAGAGCATCCCAAGAAGAAGGGCTAAACCTTGGTGAAATTAAGCAAATGAAGTATCTGCAGAAGGTACCTATACATTCCTAATCTGCATTTAGGCATGTCTTGTATTTCTTTAGAGATTCATAGTTTGCTGCATAACTTGCAGCATTACATTGACAAAGTTTTATATTGTACATATCTAACACAATGCTCTTGGTTTCGAAGGTGATAGATGAAACATTACGCGTCGTCAACCTCTCATTTGTACTTTTTCGAGAGGCAAAAACTGATGTCAATATCAATGGTTTGTTAATCATCCACAACTGAAGGTTTCTGATAAATTTTACTTTATTTGTTGAAAACTTCCATCCCACTGACTTGATAAATTTTGTGAATCTCCTAGGCTTCATCATACCCAAAGGATGGAAAGTTTTGCCTTGGATAAGAAATGTTCATGTCGACCCTGAAAATTACAATAATCCATATGATTTTAACCCATCGAGATGGGATGTAAGTGATCAAGGGATAAGTCTTTCATTTTTCCTCTGATGATCGACAATTTATATGTTTTGAACATATGCAGGATAACAAAACCAAACTAGGTGCCTTCGCTCCTTTTGGAGCAGGTAGTAGATTATGTCCTGGTGCAGATTTGGCCAAGCTTGAAGTTTCTGTCTTCCTTCACTACTTCCTCCTTAACTACAGGTCAAGTTCCAAGTTTTATGTTTAATTCTATCATTAATGCTATCTTTGGACGCAAAATCTCTTGAACAAATTATTATGTACGTAATGGTTTGGTAATAAAATTTAATGACAAATTTTCATTTTGCAGGCTTGAAAGGGTGAATCCAAAAAGCAAAGTACAGTATTTACCAATTACTTCACCAGCTGACAAATGTTTGGCGAGAATCAAGAAGTTGTCCCAGTGCGCATAAACAACATAAGCAATCAATGCTTATCAGTCTTGCTCTTGAAACATAAGCAAGATTCATAATTTGCAGCTTATATAATATTGTGTAYGATGCAATTATGAAAAATGTATATAATGACTGTAAAAAATCTCTCTATCATCCAACCGATGCTACATACAGTTTAACCGATTTAACAATATTTTGCTTACTCAAGAAAGAATGCTAAATGAAGGGTTTTTGGTTAGTTCTCTTCAAGTTTCTTTTTTTTTTCTATTTCTTTTCTTTGGGATCAAAGGATCATTTTATTGCACCATTCAAAGATTTAAAGGAGTAGATATATGGAGGTAGCCCCTGCTATCTGAGTCCCATTCTTTCGATAAAGAGCAAGCTTCAAGCGTTCTAGGTGGCTCGGCTGGCCCTAAACTCTTGTTCGCCAAGGTATACAYAGCAGTACTATTAGCCTCTCTTCATGCATGTTTCATGGTGCAACTTCGATCTTTCCTCATCATCTGTCTTATATGTGCAATTAATTTACAATCTAAAAACTTCTAAAAGATCTTACAAAAAATCTTGGATGCAGCTTCTTGACACCTTAAAAAGTTGCGTCTAGGAGTGAATAAATGGATTTGCTGATGTAAGCAAAAATCTTGAGCATAAAAATGAGATGTAGATATGCCTATAAATAGACCAGCCTTGTGTTGGTCTTGGGTGTGGAAAATTTTTATAAGCAACAATAGCTAAATACAACTTATGCAGCTTTCCCCTGCAAAAATAATCTCTCCTCCCCTATTCCTCCTTTCTTCATTATACTTATCAAAAGCATTTTACACCACTTTCAATCCTGAAACCCCATTATACTCCCAATCAAATTGAGGGACAGTGGTGTCAATCATCTTCTTTGACTAGTCTAATTGCCATTGTTGAGTCACTCGGTAGCTCCACTTGTCTATAGCCTATGCCATGCCAATTCAAGGCCTTTCTCCATTTGATTCTAAATCTATGTTTTTAATGCTTCATTGTCTATAAATACCTTATACCATTATATTGTCAAGGAGTTACATTTTATCATTATTAGCATATATTGAGAGCAAAAAATCAACTTTTAGAAAGATGTTCTGTGATTGAGTTTAGGCTATAACAATTTATACAAAATTTTTAAAGATAAACAACAATAATGGGGTTGTTGTATCTTGAAGGAAACAAACAAAGGTTATTATCTACTCTATCAATTCTTAAAGCTTTGAAGATCGTATATTCTTAAAGAAAGTGAGATGTCCACGCCTCATCCGTAATACGAGTTTTCGTTCAATTATCAATTATTTCTCAAATAATTTTAAGAAGATGGAATATGGAAATTATTTAAGACAAGGCTGCTAATCAAATTGGAGACCTCAATAACTCCTTCAAATTTCTTGGTTCCCGTTTTAGAAGTTGGAAAGAGAAAGTGTTGTTGTATCTCAATCTTCTTAATGTACCATATGTCCTTATTGAGAAGAATCCAAACAAACAGAATATCAAGAGCATGACAGAAGAGGAACAACAACAACACGTGGAGATATGTGCACACTATGAGATAGATGAGTACAACTATTGTTACTACCTTTCAGGTTGTCTTTCTAATCAATCTTATCATTACTATGAAAGTATTTATTCATATGCAAAGAAGATCTGGAAAGCTTTACAACTTTAGTATGATACATAGCAAGCTGGTAAAAATAAGTATGCTGCTAGTCATTTTTTCAGCCATTAATTATCGATGCGAAATACATGATTGATCAAGTTTAAGACTTTCAAATAATAGCACATGAAATAAGATCAAAAGGAGTAAAATTTGGTGACAATCTAATCGTACCGAGAATTATAGACAAATTGTCATCTTCTTGGAGTGAGTTTTAAAAAATTCTTTGACACAAGCAAAATTAGATCAAGTTAGATGTTTGAGTACCTGTGCCCAAGTTGAGGAGGAGGCAATAGGACAAGATACTAAAGGCATACAAGATACAAATGGAAACTCCACTAAGGTAAACCTTGTCACTTTTGATATTTCACCTGATAATCCAAGAACTTCATATTTAAAGCTACATAAGCAAATTGAGAAGAAGAACAAAGATGGAATTTTAATAGGAAAAGTTAAAGGCATATTCATCAATATTTTGATAAATCAAGTGTCTTTTATGTCTATGGCAAGAGTGTGCATATTGCTCGAATTTGTTTCATTCCAGAAATGTGATCCTCAATCTAAAGTTCACATTACCAAAGAGCTATTTGTAGATATGTTGACAAACATTTTCATGGTTGATAATCGTGATGGATTGTAGGTAGATTCTGGTGCCAATAGGCATGTTTATTATGACAAAATTTTGTTTAAGATGGATACTGCCTATAAAGAATCCAAGATATTGATGCTTGGTGATTCATATACCATTTATGCTCTAGGGAGTGACGAGGTTGAATTAAATTTTACCTCGAAAAAAATACTAATTTTGAAAGGTGCGATGTATGCACATTCCGTTAGGTAGAACCTTGTGTCAAGTTAGCTTCCCAATAAGGTTGGTTTCAAGTAGACTATTATGTCTGGCCAATATGTAATATTTTAAAATTGATTTTTTGTTGGCAAGGATTATGTTAGCGGTGATGTTTAAGTTAAACATTGAGATGAATAAAGTTTATAACTCTTATGTTTATATGTTATCTTGTGTAAAGGTACATGCACATTTGTGGCATATCTAAAATATACCTAGGAGGGAAGTGAATTGGATTATCAATACTTTTTACAATAACTACAGCGTTTTTACCCTTTGAGTAAACATATCAAAAACTTAGTAGGTGCAATAAGTGCTAAATGTATTTATGACAAATGAAAGCAACAACTAACCAAGATAACAATAAGTAAATCAAAGAGGAACACAAACAAAAGGTACAAGATTTATCATGGTCTGATTTTCCTTGAAATTTACATCCATTACCTAGGGTTACACCTTTAATATTTTTAAATCCACTAACAAAAGTTACAAAGATTTTTTACACAGTAAACAAAGGTTTCACCCACAAATGGATTTGACAACCCTTTAACTTCCTCAGGGTTCACCTTTCAACCRTAAAAGGTTTTAATTCCTAGACAACATTGCAATCTTTTCTCAAAAGTAGATAATGTTTAGTTATGCTTTTTCACTTTTTCAAGTGAGGATAAAACTATGAAGATATCGAGATCTGATTTCATAAAGATAAGTTAAGAGATTCCTTGTACTTTTGAAATAGAATAATCAAAGTAAGCTTTTTAAGATGTTTTCCCGAGTAGTTTCTCTTTGAATCTCAGAGTTGATGTTTTCAAAAGAGCCCCAAGTCCTCTAGATAACCCTCTTTTTTAACGATGAAAAAAGGAACCTCTTAAAAATGTGCTTAGTCTGGCCAGCCGAACTAGAACAAGTGGGCATCTGAACCCTCACTAGAGGGATATTGGACACAGTCTCAAGACTATGCGGACGTCCGCTGTAATAGCAGACATTCGTCCAAGGCCTCACTGGAAGATATTTGGAATTGACATTAGCTAGCTTCAAACTGCCAAGGCAAGCACAATTCCTAAATCTATACTAGGTTCAGACGCAATGCTTGAGACCTTTAAATGGCTAAACTCAAGTCATGTTTCATCTGAACTTTCAGTAAAGGACTTTGTACTTACAATTTTTGTACCTAGGACATCTGAAGTAGCAAGGTTAAGAGTTTGAATTGTATGAAAACTTTCAAAAAATATATCATACTCAGAATTCTGACACTGAGTGCTAGACGTGTAAATTTATCTTTTTGCATCTCTTTGCCAATTTTTCTTTAATATCAAGTACCATTCATTCTCCATTAATGACTAGGATGTGTATAGTTACAAGAGCACTTTTGATAGGTTTCACTTATGTGAGTCTAAAAGTGAGATCGCTTTATATGAAAAAATTGACTTATTTTTCAAAATCACTCATGAAACCAAAAGCAAAAAATTATAATGCAGTAGCTATGGAAGCTCAAATTTCTAACAACTAGATTATTTTATGTTAGCAATAATTCCCTCTTTCGATTATATGGTCAAATTCAATTCTTAGAACACTATGGCTATTAAGAGTAGAAGATAGTTTAACTAAATAAAGCTTCAATGTAGAGCACACCATCATTAAGCATAATAATCTATCTTTATCTGATATTGCACTCTCTTAATCATTTGTATTCTTGCATTATTGTTTAAAATGAAGGGGGGACTATTTTAGATACATTTTTTATATTTGTGTAYAGATGAATATACATTACATTGTTACATTCTAAGTATAGGTTATGTTCATAGTCCCTCTTAATTCATAGAGATATATCATATCTAGCATCGTCAATCTTGTAAGTTCACATTTATTTGATTCTATGGTTATAGTCATTTAATTCTGAAGTCACGTCCTTAGTACTTGATTGCCTATAAGTACCTTATAGCATAACCGTTTACATGAATCTCTCATCTATAAAATATATTAAGAAAACAAAAGAAAGACGAAACAAGTGTATTAATCTTATAAATTTGATAAGATAAATGTTACAATCTCTGAAATATTCTTGTGGCAAAAACTCAATTAGTTGATTCTTCTCTTTGAAATTTTCCAAGGGCTTCACAGCTTGATCTCGGGATTTGGACTCTTTGGGAGTTTCCGAAGGCTTAGCAGCTTGATATCGGGATTTTGAAAGAAATTTGAATTCTCTCAATTTGAACTTCTGGTCCTTAATGTGAATTCCTAGACCCCTCTCTCTTGTACTTAGAACTCTATTTATAGGCAAAACGAATTGATTTGATCGGTTGAAATCACACTTAGGAGCGACGTGGCATCACTTGGTTCGTCAAGACCTATCCTTAATTTTCATTGGTTGAATCTTGTCATCCTTGATATGTGTCGTCATTTCATTGGTTGACATGTCTCATACTTTTTAATTTAATGGAAATATTTAAAATTGACTTTTAATTATTTAAATAGATTATGAAAATTTAATTTAATAAAATTTTCATATCTACACATAATACTCTTAAAAGGTTACACACTATTATGACTAGCATCCATAGAGAGCAAAACTATATTTTATAAAGGTGTTCTTGGTGGAGTATGGGTTATAGCAATTTATACAGAATTGTTAAAGATAAACAATAATTGTTGGGTTTTTGTAACTTGGAGGAGACAAACAAGGATTATTTTCTACTACATGTATCCTTAAAGCCTTGAAGAGCATATAGGGCTTGAATCTCCTTAAAAGAGAGCAAGATATCGTCATCTCGACCTTGTAGTACRGGTTCTCTTCATTTAATTATATATTATTACTCTTACATGGTCAGTTACTACCCAAGAGTCAATCTGTCCCATACATTGGTAGCCTTGTGACATTCGCGGAGTTGGAGTGCGATATCCTCCCACATCTATGGGATATTAAGTTGGATATTCTAAAGTTAGGAATCTTCTAATACATGTTATAATATAATAATTACTATATTAATACAAAATGCTTAGTACGTATAAATATATAATTATTCCTAAAAGATTTTCCTTCTAATTTTGTTAATTCCTTTAATAGTATATAAATATATGTAAGTTTATTAGTTATGTAGCATGAAAAATAATAAAAGATATATTAGAAGATTGAAAGTTTGAATTTCCTAAAATCTAACAAGCACGCTCTATATTCCTTCTTTATGTTGGCATCACATCAGCCGACTAATTCTCATCTTCTCATTCATTTTGGTCTATTTGTATTTCTTCATACTCCATCATGGACGGAAATCAGCTACCGATGCCTCAGGAATCAGAAGTTGGCCTATAGAATCTATAAACATTTCAGCCCTATTGTATATCGAGTTGTTGGGCAAAAAATGTACTAGTAGAAAGTGGGTTGTGATGTCACCCAATTTTGTTGCTTAAACAACTCTATTGATCGCTAGTACAAATTGTATCCCATTCGTACCTCCATTGGAATTTGATCAGTATATGTGCTATACAATTGCGTCCATTGAACCCTAGTGTAAGGATTGGCCACCAGTACAAGTCGGCTAAGACCACCTATAACAGGATTAAATCAAAGTTTCTTTACCTTTAAGCCAGCTATATATACTCCCACACTTTGGAAGATTAGCAAGCTTGTATTTTGCATCTGCCCTAGTTTCATGTTAGAGTGCAGCTAGGGTGTAGTCTAAGTAGACACTTGAAGCGTTATACCCGTAAAGAATTGAATCCTCCTACTTCCGCAATTATTTTATTAGTTTTTACTAATTCTACGACGTTACAAAGTTATTAGCATTATATTATGCATTTTGTCTTTTATTCTTCTTTTACTTTTACACGTGTAGAAGTCATATTGGCTTATTCTTTATAATTCACTTTTGACCTATAATATAAGTACAATACTATAGCTCCAAGTTCTCTAAGCTGAGTTTTCCATTTTTCCCTAAAACCAAACTGGCTTTAGAGATAACGGTTTATTCGCTGCTCAATGGAAAACCAAGACTTTTAAGAATATAAAATAATATACCATAAATTGAAAACCTCATAGAAGGACAAACAATCTGACTTTCAATATTCACCCACCATTATACATATAGTCGAGGGAATCTTTCCATCATTTGGTCCTAGAAGAAAAATAGACGTTTTCAGATATAAAAATTAGTTCAWTCAAGCTTGTATAAAATAACTTATCAAACAAGAGGCTTACACAAAAGGAATTCGTTGTTTTTATGATTATATTAATAAAAAATATTAACGTTCGATAACTAAAATTTTATTTGGTTCAATTCAAAAAGTTTTTAAAAGAAGGAGATATGTGGRGGTTGTAAAAGGAGACTCATGTAGCTTCTAATTAGAGATTAAGGTTTCTGTCGCCTATATAGAATTATGTAACTTTTCATCAAGATATGTTTCTAATTTCTTCTCGTACGCTTCTATTGTATTATTTTTTTACATGTGTTTTTCTTTCCTAGAGTTTTTTCATGTAAATTTATGTAATATTAGTGGCGAAATGGACAATTTTGTTTATAGAAAACCCTAGAGAAAAATAAGTTAAGATATTTAAAACAGAATGCAAATGAATCTTCTGCATTCCACAAACCAGYTGAATTCTCCCAATTCACTCATTACATACAAAGGTTAAAAAAAAAAATGTATTTTTCTTTTTTTATAATAATGATAGAAACTAAAGAGTTTAAATAAACTATATAGGATCCATGCATAAATTTGTTAAAACAAGTATAATAACATTGGTCACTTTGAACTAATAAATATTTCATTATTGAAGAGATTATCGAATATTCGACTCATAATTTTAATAAATTTAATTTTCGAATACCTTAAATTGTTGTTATTAAATAATCAAAGTTGACTTTTATTATTTGCTATGCAACATTATGCTAAAAGGGAATTTATATATTCTTCCCAGTTTTCCAGCAGTTCCCAGCGTGTTACAGAAGAGATGAAATATAAAGCATCGACTCAAAAGAGGGAATGTCCAAAGCAAGTTGGTGGTTCTGAACAAAAAATGTTTAATTAAAAGTATCATGTTCCGCCAAGTTTAAGGTTTGGGAGGTCAACCATCCTGAAGCAATAGAGGGAATACATTTGCTCTTGTAGCCATGTGTAGTCCATGTGATGGTTTTCCATTCTCTTGTCTTTGGGTTTATGAGCAAAAAATTTAAACATAGTATTCAATTGTGTTCAAAATGACAGGACATTTCCCTTCTCAATATCTTTAGGTTGCATGGTAGCTCCCCCTTGTTCATGATGTTCCCTCCAAACCAATAGGAATGCAGCGACATGAATCAAAAACAACGACTTAGTCAATTCCTATTCCAACAACATTCCAGTTTTCGTTAACAAATTTCTCTTATGCTGTATACACATCCAAATCTAATCATTCTCTTCCTAATGCCAGCTTTCATTCAGTGAAAATTCCTAGCTTTAATTACTGTATAAATAGCTTCCGTTTGCCCTTCATTGCAGAGACAAAAACTACCCAAGAATTTTCAGTAATTGACTCTCAAAGTGTAGACAGCAATGGCAATGCCAAAACTCCTCTCAGTTTTGATTCTTCAATCAGTTTTTGTTGTTTTGGTTTCAGAACACGCCCATGGACAAGGCTTGAGTCCCACTTTTTATCAGAAGAAATGTCCCAATTTGGAGAACATTGTCGAGCAGACAACTGCTGGATTTATCTCTAAGGCTCCAAGTCTTGCTGGTCCATTGTTGAGAATGCATTTTCATGACTGTTTCGTTAGGGTAAGATTTTTTATCAATGTTTCTAATTCTCCCTTTCTTGGAATTTTGGATTTTTAACCATTTTGTGTTAAATCGTTTGCATGGTATGTATAATCATAAAGCATTTTGCACCATATTACACATTGATAGAAAATTGATCACTTAGCATTATCACATTTTTTATTGGTCTAATGACTTTGATGCATTTTCGACAGGGATGCGATGGTTCTGTACTACTCAACTCTACCAAGGGCAATACAGCCGAAAAAGACGCAGCTCCCAACCTAAGTCTTAGAGGGTTTCAAGTCATTGATGCTGTCAAATCAGCAGTAGAGAAGAGCTGTCCTCGTCTGGTATCTTGTGCTGATATTCTTGCCTTGGTAGCCCGGGATGTAGTTACGATGGTAAAAGAGTCAATCCCGATATGATTCAACCAGAAATTTAACAAATAAGTAATTTTCATGACTGAAATTTGACATTTTCTTTCGTAGATGAAGGGACCATCATGGCAAGTTCCCTTAGGAAGAAGAGATGGAAGAATCTCAAAATCTCAAGACGCGTTAAACAATCTTCCTTCACCGCGATCCAACATTAATCAATTAAAAACATCATTTAGCTCAAAGGGTTTGAATGTTAAAGACCTCGCAGTTCTATCTGGTAGGTCTTGAATGAATGATAAAATAACATTTTGGTCCGTCTTATATCATAGATTTCATGAAGAAAAGAGGGAAAAGAATGAAGGATAACACGGAGTTATATCAGGAAATCATCCATAAAACCTTGTTTTCTTTCTTTGCAGGAGGACATACTCTTGGAATTTCTCAATGCTCTTCCTTCACAAACAGACTCTACAACTTCACCGGGAAAGGCGATACTGATCCAAACATGGACCAGAGATACATTGCTTTTCTGAAGACCAAGTGCAAGCCAGGAGATACGACCAGTTTTGTTCAGATGGATCCTGGAAGTTCAAAAATCTTTGACATTTCTTACTACACAATTGTGAGCAAGAGAAGAGGACTATTTGAATCCGACGCTGCTCTTCTAGATGATAACCAAACCCAAGCTTATGTGCTCCAGCACTCCAATTCTGCTGGATCATCAAGCTTTTTCAGTGATTTTGCTGCATCAATGATAAAAATGAGTGAGATTGGAGTTCTTACCGGGAAGAAAGGAGAGATCAGGAAGCAATGTGCCTTCGTTAACTGATGGAAATTGAATGAACTTCATCTGATGTAATTCTTTTTCTCTCTTAAAAAGCTACTACGTTTGTTGTGTGTAATTATTTATATTTATCTCTCATTTCAAGGAAGTTGATGTATAATCAACTCATTTTGTGTCATCAAATAATAAAAGAAGGAACACCATGCAGCTGTGTTAAGATCTTAGCATGTTTTTGTTATAAAAACTGATATTAAGCTGGAACAAATAGAAACAGAGCCTGCTTTGCTGTTCTTGATGTAGCAGAATATCCCTGTTGTAGTGGAACAAATAGAAACAGAGTCTGCTTGGTTGTTCCTACTGTAGCAGAATATCCCTATTGCAGTGGTTATGTCAATCGTAGTTTCTGTAAATCTGGCTACAATTTCTGTAGCTTAATCTTTGGTTTGCTTGGAAAGTAATAGTATGGGATAGAAGAGCTTACTAATTCTCCATCATATTACTTGAGACCATAAGTACATATTTATACATGTTCAATGACAACTGACATTCACAAAAATCTWTCTTGCACAATCTTTAACCAGCTTCTTGGAGAAGCTTCTATCTAACCTAGATTTTTCTTAGTAAAATATCTAAGATATTTATCTTTAGATAATTTTCTAGGAATTTTCTAGAAATGGCATTATAATTTTAACATTCCTCCTTAATGCCTTTTCATAATTCCAATTAAAGTTCGCATTATCCCGAACTTTGGTCTTGGAAGTGCCTTCATGAAAATATCTACATTTTGCTCATCCGTGCTGCAGTAGTTTAGCTTGATTTCACCATTAGCTTCAGCCTCTCATAGGAAATGATACTTTATAGTCATATGCTTAGTCCTACTGTGATATACCGGATTCTTTGTCATGAAAATAGCCGATTTGTTATCACAATAGATCACGATAGATTTTTATTGCTCGCAACATGTCTTCCAGTATTCTCCTTAGCCATTTTGCTTGACTAGCTGCTGCTGAGGCTGCAACATACTCTGTTTTTGTAGATGATAGAACAAATGTATCTTGTTTCTTGGATGACCAAAAAAAGATTCTCGATCCAAGTGTGAAAGCATATCCTGATGTACTCTTCATATCATCAATTGATCCAGCCCAATCACTATCARTATATCCAATTAGGCTTGATGTTTGAGTAGGCTTGTACAAAATTCAGAAGTCCTTCGTACCTTGCGAGTATCGTAGTATCCACTTTGCAGCTCCGTAATGTACGTGACTTGGTGTCTGATTAAACCTGGATAGTAAGCTCATTGCATACATAATGTCTAGCCTTATAGCTGTGAGATACAGTAAGCTTCCAATGAGACTCCTATATTTTGATGCATCAGCTTCTTTCGAGCCATCCTCTTTCTTGTACTTCTCATTAGTGACTAGTGGTGTTGCAACTGGTTTGCAACCATACATTCCAAATCTTTTCAGAAGAGTTTCTGTATACTTCTTCTGAGATAGAAATATACTATCTTCATTTTGATCAATTTCCATACCAAGGAAGTATTGCATAARACCAAAGTCGCTCATTTCAAATGTTCTCATTATGTTCACTTTAAACTCTTGAATCATCTTCTCGCTATTTCCTGTGAAGATAAAATCATCTACATATAATGAAATAATGAGAGTATCTGACTTACCTTGAGTCTTGATGTAGAGGGTAGGTTCACTTTTGCTCCTCCCGAATCCTCGATGAAGTAACTATCGATCCCACTATACCAGGCTCTGGTTGCYTRCTTAAACCCATATAGTGCCTTCTTCAACTTTAGTACTTTTTCTTCACTTCCTTTAACAATAAAACCTTGAGGTTGATCAATATATATGTCTTCCTCAAGAAGCCCATTTAGAAATGCTATAGATTTTCCACCTTTTTTGCTCTATAAGTACCACTAGTGCTCGTATTGTATCAAAACGAGCTACTGGAGCAAATGTCTCATCGTAGTTGATACCTGGTTGTTGTGAGTAGCCTTTGATCACAAGTCTTGCCTTGTATTTTTTGAATAGTTTCATCTGAGTTAAGCTTTATTTTGTAGACCTACTTAACTTCGATGATGTCTTTGTCCATTGGACGATTCACCAATTCCCAAGTTTCAATCTTTTCTATTATCCTTATCTCCTCCTCCATAGCTTTTTTCCAAACCTCTTGTTTAGAAGTATCTTCATAGTTGTCTAGTTCCACATCTACAAAGTTATATGTTTCATAGATTTTAATTAAAAATCTTGTTCTCCTTGGAGGTGGTGATGGAAAAGRTTCTCTCGAACTTCTCTCGCCATTAGAGGGTGAATCTGGAGGTGATTCATCTCGGGAAGCTTGATTTGATTTTGACCTTGGAATAGATGGTGGTGATGGATCACTAGTGGGTGGCAGCTTCTTGTTCATGGTTGTTATTTGTCCCCTTGGTTGATATAACCTTYCTCGTCTCTACCTTTTCTGCTTTCCAATTCCATGAGAAATTTTCATCAAACTTGACATCTCTACTGATCATGAGTTTGTTAGTCTTCAAGTTGTAAATACGATAGCCTTTAGACTGTGAGATGTAGCCGAGGAAGATTCCTCTCTCAGTCTTTTCTTCGAGCTTCGTCCTCTTAACTGAGGGAACATGAGCATAGCGTATACATCCAAACACTCTTAGATGTTTTACTGATGGCTTGCGCCCACTCCATGCTTCTATTGGAGTTTTTCCTTAGACGGCTCGGGTTGAACATCTATTTAGTAAGTAAACGGCTATATAGACAGCTTCTGCCCAAAATGCTTTTGGCATTTTCTTGTCCTCGAGCATTATCTTGCCATTTCCATGATAGTTCTATTTTTCCTTTCGGATACACTATTTTGTTCTAATGCGTAGCCGACTGTAAGTTGGTTCGACTCCTTCATCATCACAGAATTGATTGAATGTCTTTGAGGTGTATTCTGTACCTCTGTCACTCCTTAGGACTTTAATATGGCAGCCACTTTGTTTCTCAACAAATTTTTGAATTTTTTATAAATATCGAAAACTTGGGATTTTTCTCGCATAAAGAATACCCATGTCATTATAGTATAATCATCAATAAAGAGTAGGAAGTACCTGTTTCCAGCAAGCGATTCTGTCTTCGTTGGACACAGACATTGGTGTGTACTAGTTCTAGAACTTTCTTGGCCCTCCATGCGCTTCCAGATGGAAACAGCTTCCGGTGTTGCTTTCCAAGCATGCAACCTTCACATACATCTTGAATAACTTCAATAGGTGGTAGGTCACTTATCATATTTTTCTGTTGTGGGAACTGTAGACTTTGAAAATTATAGTGGCCGAACCTCTTATGCCAAAGCCAAGAATCGTCTTCTATGGCCTTCAATGCAGTCTTCATTGTGTAGCGCCAATTGATTGGAAAACTTCTTTGGCCTTGCATTTTGACTTTGAAAATAGGTATGTTCCTATCTTTGTCATCATAGATAGCGTATGTATCTCTTTTAAATAGTAGTGAATATCCTCGTTCCATCATTTGACCAACACTTAGTAGATTTGAGGCTAAAATAGGAACTAAGAGTACATCTTTGATGTGTTGCGTACCTTTTTGGGTTTGAACTGCTATTGTTCCTTTCCCAGCAACTGCCACGAGCTCTCCATTTCCTAGACGAACTTTGGACTTGATTGACTTGTTAATACTGTCAAAGATCGTCTCATTACTTGTCATGTGATTGCTGCAACCACTATCTATGTACCACATCTCTTCTTCAGCTTCGGAGGCAGCATGGCATGCATAGAAGAGGTTATCACGCTTTTCCTCCAAGAAGTTAGCCTGTTACTTATTTTTGGAGAGACAATCTTTCTCTAAGTCACCAAATCTTTTGCAAAAATTGCATTGAGGCCTTTGCTTATGCCAACAATCTTTCGCAGCATGATTTGTTCATTTACAATATCTACATGGAGGATAACTCTCTTTTTTTCGATTTGTATTTATACCCCTACTTTTAGATATTTCTCCTTTTTAAAAATTTCTTCTACCACCTTTAGATTTTTGAGACCTTAAATTCAATTTAGGCTGAAATGCATTATCCAATGAATTTTCTTCATTTCTCCTATTAATTCGTTTCTCATATGCCTCTAGAAAGCCTACCAACTCGGCTACTGACAGAGTTGCTATATCTTTGGTTTCCTCAAGGATAGTGACTATGGGG
Source organism: Rhazya stricta (assembly GCA_001752375.1). NCBI lineage: Eukaryota > Viridiplantae > Streptophyta > Magnoliopsida > Gentianales > Apocynaceae > Rhazya > Rhazya stricta. The sequence continues at coordinate 5,484,188 of MEJB01000018.1, read as the reverse complement.
TCATATTTCTCCGTAACACTAATTAGAATTTTTTCGACTACCCTTTTATCCAAAATATCTTCCCCATAGGCTCTTAATTGATTTACTAACTCTTTTATTATAGTATAGTATTCTTTAAATTGTCTCAGAATCCCTAATTTTTGTATTTTCTAATTCTTGCCGTAGGATTCGTAGTTTAATGGCGTGTACCTTTACCTTTCCTTCGAACTCCTCCTATTGATTTTGTCACTTGACTAATCCTCGGGAACACGGAATCATCCATCACCATTTGCAAATCGTAAAGTGCTTGATAATCCTTTTGTTTTTTAGCCTCAATCTCCTTCTCCTTTTGGGCCTTTTCAGTTGGTTCCATGGAACTTAGATTAGCGGTTATAGATACTCCTGTACTAACTAAATTCCATAAGCCTTGAGACAAAAAATATATCCTCATCTTCTTGGACCAATAATCATAATGTTCTCCCATAAACATTGAGAGAGACGTAATGACATTATGATTATCACGTGACATAATATTATGCCYAGTATATAATCGAAACGGGCTCTGATACCACTGTTATAAAAACTGATATTAAGCTGGAACAAATAGAAACARAGCCTACTTCGCTGTTCCTRTTGCAGCAAAAATATCCCTGTTATAGTGGTTATGTCAGTCGTAGTTTCTATAAATCCGGCTACATTTCTGCAGCTTAATCTTTGGTCTGCTTGGAAAGTAACAGTATAGGATAGAAGAGCTTACTGATTCTCCATCATATTACTTGAGACCATAAGTACATATTTATACATGTTCAATGACAACCGACATTCACAAAAATCTTTCTTGAACAATCTTTAACCAGCTTCCTGGAGAAGCTTCTATCTAATCTATATTTTCTTAGTAAAATATCTAAGATATTTATCTTTAGATAATTTTTTAGGAATTTTCTAGAAATGACATGATAATTTTAATAGTTTTGTTCCCTTGTCATGGACGCAAGAACCTCACTATTATAAATCCTTATTACTGACCCTAAATCCTGAACAAAAGCTCCACGCCACGCGAAGGCCGATGCTACCTTACAAAGTATTAAGTTCACAGATCCCACTCTACTCTAGTGCTTAAGTGTTTAACCACYGGAAGTTAGATATGTGCCTATGTGAGTCGTAGGACACCAACACTGTTATCTCCTTTTAGCTCAAACAATTAGACTAAAGACACTAACTAAATTTCTTATATCCGGTTCTCTAAGGTTACTAAAGGAAGCGTGAATTATAGGTGGTTCATTGGATTTGCAATTGAGAGTCCTTGATATCAATATAGCAAAGTAATTTTTTTTTTTTTTTGGTGCAAACAAATCTAAACTTGTATTACCAAAAGAGAATTTACAAGGAGAGGTTCAAGACTGCAGCAATTTTAGACCAAGCTCTTAAGAATTTACAGACTATCTCTACTTTAAGAACCCTCAGATGTGTGGTGTTGGTATTGCAAAGTTAAAATAAAAATGTATATTATTACGCCAAAGCTAAATCTCTAACAGAGCCTCCCGGAATAGCAGCACCCAACTTCCTTCTCCTTTATCCTGGGCTCTGCTATCCCTCCATTTTCATCAAACTAAGTGCTTGTATATGTAATTACAAAGAACCCGAGGCTTCAGGTTTCTAGCCAACAAGAGTGGCCAAGTAACTCTAGCCCATTCACAGTCACGCAAAGCATGCATATTGGTCTCCTCCATGTAATTGTAGATACTACCGTAAGAGGTCCGGATAGATTGATGCTCAGAAGAGGACTGTAACGGCATTAAGGCAGTGTCAACTAGCAAACCACATATGTACTGACGCTCGTCAGGGGCCTTGGTATCTCTATATCAGAGCCCATTTTGCACAGCTCTGTTCAAGTTGCGGAATATGCTCATCATAGAAAGCCTTGATATACGGGAATCAACCCATATAGGAGCATCCTTGCCTGTCCCTCTTCAACCGATGCCAAATACACAGTTTGCTAGCTGACAAGTGGCAGAAAAGTCTAAARGCCCTGAGACCAACCCTTCCTAGGAATCCAGTAGTCACTAACACTCTTATCCAAATCCTCTCCCAGGCAGAGAACCCCCAAAAGGATTAGAGGACCACAAGGTAACCAATCATGCGTCCAAAATCGTGTTATGCTTCCATTATCAATGATCCATTAAAGTTTCGAAAAAAAGAGCAACTCCGGTGCATATAACCCTCCAAATGAGTGATGCTCCTCTGTGTTTCGGCAAGGGCTCAAGGCTGCAAGTGAAATCCCCGAATTTACCCACCAGGAGTTGTGACCATACTTCCTCTCGTGTAGCCATGCTCCTCCCACAAAATTAGCTAGAGCAGCCACATTGAGCTCCTTGAGATGCCTAAACCCCAGTCCCCCATATTCCTTAGGCAAATAGATCGTATGCCAGTTAACAGAATGAAACTTCCTTTGGTTTACCTCCTCATCCTATTAAAATCACCTTATACTTACTTCCAAAGAAAGATCATCGACAAAGGCAATCGGACTACGTTCATTGTATAGAAAGGTGTAGTTGCCAGCACTGTCTTGACTAGCAAGAAGCGAGCAGCCATAGAGAGGCATTTAAGCGTCCATGCCACAAGCTTACCCTAAACCTTTTCAATGATATAGGAGAAGGTTTCCACTCGATCATAGGCCTTCTCAACATCCAATCTTTTTTTTTTCCCATCTTTCTTCTCATGGAATGTACCTCTTGGGCAATGGTAATATTATCTGCCGCTTGGCGTTCAGGGATAAAACTGCTCTTGGTGGCCCCAACTAATTTCGGGAGAAGCAGCTTAAGGCAATTGGCAATCACCTTGGGAATGATCTTCTTAAGGACATTGCACGAGGCGATGGGTTGGAATTATGAAACTGAGACTGGATGCCTATGCCTACGAATCGAGGAGTGAAGCATTGGACTATGGAACTTGACCCTCCCATTTCACCTCCCAGAAGTGCCTCTAATAGAAGGCTGGGATAATACCGCCTAGCCCAGGGGCTTTATATGCCCCATTTGGAAGATTAYCTCCTTGACCTCTTTCGGACGGATATCTTGATTCAAACAATTTTTCTGTCCTTCGCTTAATGTAAGGGATTTCAAGCAAGCACTATCAAGAGTAGATGTGAGTTCAAATGTACCATAGACTTTAAGGTGGCCTGATTCTCGGTCTAGACACCATCAGCATCTTTCAATCCCCAACATATAGACCATTTAATGGGAAAAGGAAAAAGCTCTTTGCAAAAATTTGGAGCACACATCAAATGCCTTATGGGGATACAAATTTTGCGAATTTGTGGCTGCTAGATCAAATATTTGGAAGATATTAGTATGTTTTTGTTTTACATTATCTTTTTGAGTTGAAGGATTACTAAAGCCTTGATTTACAGGCAATCGTGAGATCTAATTATTTAAATAGTATTTATTATCCTATATTTTTAGGAAGTTCAGATATTCAGTTCAGTTAATAATTTTGAACCTCTTATTTGATTAAACTATTTACTTTGCAACCATTTAAATCTAAAATTTATAATTATTTATTAGTTTTAAATAATTGATAACTTGATAGGGTTATATCTGCCTATGTTGTGTAATTCTTGTCATAGGAGTGGATAATCTAATCTAAAATAAATTTGGGTTTGAGTTTGTTGATTTATAAGTTGGGTATCTTTGGTACTTAATGTTACCGAAACAATATGGAGAGATTTGTTATTAGCATGGTCCCAAACAACTATAATTGATTTATTTATACTAAATTGAGTCATTCTTGCATCAATGATTGATGTGTTGGATGAATGTGAAATTTCGTTCATTTAACAAGATCCTTCTCACATATTTTGGAATTTAAATATTTTCATTTTTATTTCTTACTTTATATMCATTGTTACTATAGGAAAAATCCAATGCCACCACCTCCCCCAAGAAAAAAATTGTGTTTCCTTTGAAGGAAATAATATCACTAATTTCTGAGGAGATACCATTACTTTCCAGTATACGAAGTTCATTCATTGAGAATATATTTATTTATTTTTGATAATTTATTGAAACATCGCAAGAGCATAGAATATAGAATACTCTCGATTAATTTCAAGTACTCTTTTTGTATTCCTTTATGTTTCCTTCCATATTAGAATCATTCACATCAACTTGACCCCTTGAGTCATGTATATCAATATCAAGTATTTATAGAGCATTTTTTGACTTGTCAAATAATCCTTTCTTGATGTATATATCCTCCACTTTAAGGAATCTTAAAAGAATTCTTCAATTTTTATTGAATTTTCTAAGACATTCACATATCTTACTGTAAGGGATATATATTATTCATGGTTTATATCAGATGTGCAATCAACTATAATAGAAAAAGTTTTTGACTTCTCTTATTTTTCTAATGATTATGTTTTTAATCTCATCTGCCAAAATCAGTAAGAATTCATTTTGTAATTATGACAAAAATAATAATAGTGAATTTCTTTCTCCTTAATCCAACAAATGTGCTCTTTCATTACATATCAAATTTAATAATCATTTCAATTAATCCTAAAAAATTCATATCATTTTCTTCATAAATTTTCTCTATAGCTCCACAAAATGCCAAATTATTTATATCAAGAAAGCAAACCAAAAAAAAAAAAAAAAAGCATCTGGCTATGTTCAGTGTTGTGGTGGGGCATAAATAAATGGAAATGTACCTGGAAGGGGGTGAATCATTGGATGTATAAACTTTGTCTTACAAATGTAAAGTTTTCACCCTTTAAGTAAAAATCTCAAACACTTGATAAGTGCAATAAATACTAAGCGTATTTAATGAGAAATAAAAGTAACATCAATCTTGAAATCACRAGTATATCAAAGAGACAAACAATCATACGATACACAAGATTTATAGTGTTCCGATTTCCCTTGAAATCTACATATATTCACTATCCAAAGTCACACTCTTAGGATTTTCAAATCTACTAAATAAAAGTTATAAAAACATTTACACAAAGGGCGCACACAATARATAGATTTTACAACCAATAACCCTTTGATACAAAGGGCTCACCAAACAAATGAATTTTACATAAAGTAACCTTTTTTACAATCTCAATGTTCACCGTTCAACAAAGGTTGTAAGTCCTAGACAACCTTGGAATCTTTTCTCAAAAGAAGATAAAGTTTTGCTAATACTTTTTCACTCTTGAAAGTGAGGATAAGAAAATAAAGATCTTGGGATTTGATTTTACAAAGATTTAACAATTGATTCCTTACACTTTTTGAACAAAATACTCAATGTAAGTATTTTAAGATGTTCTCTCGAGTTAATAACTTTGAATCACAGAATTCATGGTGTTAAAGAAATCCTAAAAGTCCTTAAATACTCCCTCAAGTAACGGAAAAAATAAACATTTTAAACTTATAAGCATCTAGTCTGGACGTTCGAACTAGAATAGGGGAGTATCTAAACCATCATCTAAACATCCAGTGGAAGGAGATTGAACTTGGTCTAAGGATCATTCAGAAGTTCAAAGAAATCATCCGAACTTTCCTTCAGACARTTCATTAGGAGGCCTTCGCACATCCCATATCGAACATGACATGGTTCGCAGTCTCACTAGAAYGTATTTGAAATTAACATAAACCTGCTTCAAACGGTCAAGGCAAGCACAAGTTATGAGTCCAAACTAAGTTTCAACGCAATGCTTGAGAACTTCAAACGTCCGAATGGGAGTCATGTTCCGTTTGAACCTTCATAGAAGGACTCCGGACTTACAATTTTTGTACTTAAAACGTTTAAACTATCGTTGTCCTAAATTCGAGGTGTATGAACACTTTTAGATTTATTTCTAAAGAAGCTTCTAAAGTCATAAATATTATTATAAGCAATAGCAAGGCCAAGACCCTAAGTATCATAAATAATATTATAAGCAATAGCAGGGCCAAGACCCTAAGTATAGTGAGGGCACCAAATGAATTTTAAAAGTTTTTTAGAACAAATAAATTTTTAATATATTTNTATTAGGACCTAGCAAAATCTTTCGGTATTCACATTGGTCAACTCATCAGTTCTGGTACGAGGTCCAAATTCGGCAGATTCTTGTTTGTTTGTGCTGTTATTATTACACAAAATAATTGTCAGTTTGAAAAAATTAGAATGGTGAATCAGTTCGGATCTATTCAAAATCAGTTCATTCAGCTCATTTTTTTTTTTTTTTTTTGGGGAATCAGACTTATTTGAGTTTGAATTGAGTTGAGTTCAAGCTCAAATTTTGAAGCAAACTCGATTCGGGTTCATTCGAGCTCAAAGTGATTTCGAGCTAAGCTCGAAATAGGTATGCTCAAGCTGGATAAATTCGAAAAACGAATTAAAAATTAATTTTTTATTATTTTTTATTTTTAATACATTTTTGACAAATAGGTTCTTTACTATGTCTATTATTTCAGTAATAGCTTGAAATTTAGAATATTATTCTTTTAGAAATAAAGAGTTGAAATATTTACAATCAAATCAAAACAAGCTAAAAAATACAAGTACAATATGCATGATAATTATAATAGAATTCTTAAAGTTAAATATTTAACAAAAGTTTATGCACTCAATAATTAATATTTTTCTTATTGCCCCCAAAATATTTTGTTGTCACTTTGGTTATCGATGTTATATGTTTTCTTCTTTAAAAACAAAAGAATAATCTTTTTTATTTTTCTATTTCTTTTTTAAATATAAAAAGTCAAATATTGTTTATTATGACATCTAAAATAAAAAAATGAAAAGAAGAATAGAATACACAGAATGATGAAATTAGTTTTTAAATAATCAGATCTGGAGTTTAATAAGGTGGATGAAGATTAATTTTTTAAGGAGAAAAAGAGATTTGGAAATTGAGAAATTGAAATTGAAGATCATTTGATATTWTGGTAAGTAGGGACCTGAATAATCAACAATATTATAGCTACTGTGACTTCATTTACAAAAGAGATATATCAAAGAGTCAAATAAAAAAAAAAAAATATGAGTGGTTCTTGTGTTGCCACTTAGCTGGTTGTGGCTCTGTCACTGGTTATAAGTCTAATAACTATGTTTTCCTCAAAAACATTATTTAAAACCACTTAGCTGGTTGTAGCTTCGCCACGGGTTATAAGTCTAATAACTATATTTTCCTCAAAAAAATTATTTAAAAATAATTTAAAACCACTTAGTTGGTTGTGGCTCCGCCACTGGTTATAAGTCTAATAACTATGTTTTCCTAGTGGTTATAAGTCTAATAACTATGTTTTCCTCAAAAAAATTATTTAAAATCACTTTGCTGGTTGTGGCTCCAAATAACTATGTTTTCCTCAAAAAAAAATTATTTAAAACCATTTAGTTGATTGTGGCTTTGTCACTAGTTATAATTCTAATAACTATGTTTTCCTCAAAAAAATATTTAAAAATATTTTAAAAAATATTTTTGTGTAAAGATAAAACAGAAATAGCAAGAAAATCATATCTAAGTATAAATATAAGTATAGATAAGAAAGATAGTCCTACGTACATAGAGAAAAACTTATACTATATCTCTTCTTGAGAATGTTGAATTTATTGATTAGGGTTGAATTTGTGTTTCCTCCAAATATTCATACAATGGTGGAATCAAAAGAACAACTTTGAGGGGCTAAACAATTTTTGGGGACCAAACTATACATTTTCCATGTTTAGAGTCAAAGTTTATATGTTTTATAAGTATAAACACTAATCTTTTAAATTTTTTTTAAGGGGAAACCGCCCCTGCTACCATGTAGCGCCGCCACTACATTCATACATAATGTATAAGTCATTATTAAACTTATAATAGAAATATAAAAATACCATTTGAGGTTTAGATACACATTCGTAAATAGTTGAGTGATAAAATAATTTGAAAAAAAATAATGTTTACGATATTTTAAAAGAAATATAAATAGTTGAATGATAATTTGGATAATTTGTCACTTAACTTTTTTAAACACTTATTTATACCACTCAGCACTCAGCGGCGAAATCCGACGAAACTCGAAAAATTCTACAATTGAACTAATTGTTTTTCAGAATTTTCAAGTCACTTAGAAAGGTTCGATTCTCTCTTTTCAGTTTTCACTTTCAAAGAACCAATCTTTTGTGCTGACTTAGCCCATTCAATCTTGTTGAGGGTGCAAGCATAAAAGAATATCTAGAAATATTTATCGTTAATCGTAAATTATTAAGGGATAAAAAAATTAATTTCAGGGAAATATATCAAAAAAGAAGAAAGCCATATATTGCAAATGATCAACTGAAACGACAAAGAAATTGAGAACAAAAATGAAAATACTCACACCTGAAGCTTTCAAACAATGAATCCCCATGAACACATATATAAGACCCTGAGATTGTTCATTAATTAAAGCACATACAATAGAGTAAGGGACAAGTAAGTCTAATTACCTAATTTTAGCAAATGATCATTCTTCATTTCTATCCTTTGGCCTTAAAACCTTCGTTTTCTCCTAATATTTATAATATAAAAAAGCATGAAATGGTCGCCATTCCCTTATTTAACCAAACTACTAAAGAATATCTCTAATTATTATTCATTTAAGAACCTCTTAGCTAATTATAATTAGACTTCTATTACTATTGCAAATTGATCCAATTGGACAATGGCATCACAAACCTTTTCAAAATAATCCTATCCTGCAGGATATCACAGATTTGCCAGAGGAACAAAAATTGRAGCAGAACTGGAAGTAAAACTATTGCAAATTTGACAATAAATACATAGCAACTATTATCCCAATTAGGCAACATCAAAGTAATTACTTTATGGTCAACTTGAGAATTAAAGATATTTGTTTTATGGTCAACTTCTATTTTCTGAAAAGAATCTTAGTWGTGGCTTTAACAAGATCATCAAATTGTCACCAAAAATGAAAAGAAGAATTAAAAATCTCGTAAAAGGATAACCATTCTGACTATATATATACAGTAGAGGAATCCTTCATTCTGACCTGGGAGAAAACTAGATATTTTAAGAAATAGAAAATTAAATTTAGTTTAAGTCAAGATTGTATGAAATGAATYCTCAAGCAAGTTGTTTGYAGAAAATTCTTAGTTGGTTTTGATAGATAATAAAGTTTTATAATGCATTGGCTCAAAAGAGGACATGCCAATCCAGTTGTTTKAGGTATTTTATAAACGAACTATTAAATCAAAGYRACTTTCGTATTTGAYCTCTGTTTRTAGCACRATATTGAAAGAGTTTTTTGTTAATTTTCCCCTTAAGTAAGTATTAGACTCTACGACGTAATTCCATTCAAATTCATATTAATTTCACAAGTATAGGAATACCAAATGTCAAGAGAAAAAAAAAATGTCCAAAGAAGTACTATATTCTGCCAGGTTTGCTCTTGCAGCCATGTGTAGTCATGGCAGGGTCCTTGTTTGATCCCAGATTCTGTGTTGAAAGAGCTTTCGGTTTCGCATTCTTTCAAGTAACAATCAAACTATGTGAGYGTAATTCATATTAAATCATGATTAATCTCATCAGTTTGAAAATATTGGATCTCAAGAGGGGAAAAAAATAAAATTAAAAGGGGGGGGGGAGGGAATGTCCAAACAAGTACTATATTCTGCCAAGTTTGCAATTGCAGCCATGTGTAGTCATGTGATGTTTTTCCATTCTTTTCTCTTTGGGTTTATGAACAAAAATCTATCAAGGTTGCATGGTAGCTTCCCCTTGTTCATGATGTTTTTTCTAAACCAAATGAAATGCTGCAGTGGCATTAATCGACAACAATGATTTTGGACATTGAATTAGTATTAAAACAACATACCAGTTTTCATAAACAATTTCCTCTTGTGATTATACACATCCAAATTTAGTCATTGACTTCCTAATGCCAGCTTCGTTTCTGTGAAAAGTCCAATCTTTGCTTACTATATAAATGCCTTCCAAGTGCCCTCCATATGCAGCAGAGGAAATTTCAGTCATTAAATCTCAAAGTGAATGACAACAATGGCAATGCCGACACTTGTCTCAGTTTTGTTTCTTCAATTAGTTTTTGTTGTTTCGATTTCTGAACTCGCCCATGGTCAAGGCTTGAGTCCCACTTTTTATCAGAAGAAATGTCCCAACTTGGAGAACATTGTCAGGCAGACAACTGCTCGGTTTATCTCTAAGGCTCCAAGTCTTGCTGGTCCATTGTTGAGAATGCATTTTCATGACTGTTTCGTTAGGGTAAGATGTTCGATGAATGTCTTTAATTTTCCTTTCTTGGTAAGTGTAGTTGCACGGTATATATAACCATAAAACATATTATACAATCATTAGATAACTTGATTAGAAAATTGATCATTGAGTGACTCTTCTGAGATAATTCTTGAACAAATACTTCATTGAGTACTATAAGCAACTATACAAGAGCATTCCCACAGATTATATATAACACATGATAACTATATGCAACATTTTGGTATTTCCACTCCTTTGAGTTTGGAACATTTTTTTGGTCTAATGAGTTTGATGCATTTTCCACAGGGATGCGACGGTTCTGTACTACTTAACTCTACCAGGGAAAATGCAGCCGAAAAAGATGCAATTCCCAACCTAAGTCTCAGAGGGTTTCATGTCATTGATGCTGTAAAATCAGCAGTAGAGAAGATATGTCCTCATCTGGTGTCTTGTGCTGATATTCTTGCCTTGGTAGCCCGGGATGTAGTTTCAATGGTACAAGAGTCAATCTCGATATGACTTAATGAACCAGAAATTTATCAAGCAAAATTTTCATGGCTGAAGTTTGAGTTTGTCTTTCGCAGATGAAGGGACCATCATGGCAAGTCCCCTTAGGAAGAAGAGATGGAAGAATCTCAATATCYCAAGATGCGTTAACTAATCTTCCTGGGCCGCAATCCAACATTAATCAATTAAAAGCATCATTTAGCTCAAAGGGTTTGAATGTTAAAGACCTTGCAGTTCTATCAGGTACCTTCATTGATAAAATAACTTTTGGTCCACTTTAGATCATAGATGTCATGAAGAAAAGAGAGGGAAAAGAGGATGGGTAACGCATCTTTTCTCTGTGTTTCCTTCATGGTCCGTAAACCGTGTTTCCTACATGCAGGAGGACATACTCTTGGAATTTCTCATTGCACTTCCTTCAGTAGCAGACTCTACAACTTCACCGGGAAAGGCGATACCGATCCAAACATGGACCAGAACTACATTGCTCATCTGAAGACCAAATGCAAGCCAGCAGATAGGACCAGCTTTGTTSAGATGGACCCTGGAAGTTTTAAATCCTTCGACATTTCTTACTACACCATTGYAAGCAAGAGAAGAGGACTATTAGAATCCGACGCTGCTCTTCTTACTGATAGCCAAACCAAAGCTTATGTGCTGCAGCACGCCAATTATGCTGGATCATCAAGCTTTTTCGGTGACTTTGCTGCATCAATGATAAAAATGAGTGAGATTGGAGTTCTTACTGGGAAGAAAGGAGAAATCAGGAAGCAATGTGCCTTCGTTAACTGATGGAAAACAGAATAAATTTCTTCTGATGTAATTCTTTTTCTCTCTTCAACGTTTGTTGTGTGTATTTACCTCTCATTGAGTTTTCCGGGAAGTCTTGATGAAAACTCAACTCGAGGCATGCATCTCCGCTCAGATCTCAGCTAATGTATAGCTATACTCTGATATTGTAATATGGAGATGGTATGAAATTGAAACGAAAACTTGTACTGTTATCAGCTTCTTCTCTCGTATGACCAACCCCTGGTGCAAGGTCTTCCTTTGTGACCCGAGGCCAAATTAGTGCTAGGCCTAATAATTAGGTCCAGTACTAAGACTCAAAATTTGATTTTGTTTTAGCCCAAATTATTGATCAAAACCGAAAACATATTGCTAGGCCTTTAYAAGTATACAAATATAGATCCAAGATATTTCACCCCATCCTTATACCATTTTGAGCCCAAGTTAATCAGATCAATATCCCTTCCAAATCCCTGGGAATTATACAAGCATATTTTATAAATTARAAAATGACGTTTATACCCTTCTAACTGATAAAAGTTAAAAGGGACTAAATTTAGTGCCCTCCAATCAAAATCCACGCGCTTAAAGTTTGGCAACTAATCAAAATCTGTAAAGCCCTAGATTCTGGGTGATAGGCAATATAAAGGAATGCCTATGAAGTTCTGCTRGGGATTGCTAGAAAAGTTTAGTATGCKATCTAACTCTGATTGGATCATTTAYAATACGTATGCATCGAAGGAAATGAAAGGAGAGAAAAGCATAGGAAGATTTCTTTTGGATTACTAATGGYAATGAGGTACTAAGACTCAAAATTAATGCTACCAAATTCAACAATTACCTTAAAAACAGAACTTAATGTCCCAAAGATAATTGAAATACATATAGTATTTCTTTAACAATTTTATGGGATGTTCCAAAAGGACCTTGAGCAATAATTTTCTATTGCTTCTAAATGAATGAAATTTGAGAAAGAAATCAAAAAAGAATCAGTCTTCTAACAAAAGCTCTTTATTATGATGACCATTTAACAAGTTTCCTCTTCCAATACTCTTTTCCATCTAGATATGGCCCCATTTATCATTTTTATTTATAAAAGTATAGACGAACGTTACTCTATTTCCTACTCTATCAAAGATAACATCAAAATTTAATTTTGACGGGATGAGATTAAGGCCCATTTGATAAAAATCAAGTGTGAAAAATGAAAAGTATTTTAATTTAATGAACTCAAAAYATCATCACTTAAAATTTATCATAAATATTCTCTTGTCTTAACTAATACATAAAAGGAGATCCGTGGCATCTAAAAAGCATCAGACTTTGCTTATCTATTTAGGACAAGTACCATATTCCTTATTAAAGAACATTRCTGACTTTCTTTTGCATGCATGTGTTTAGGTTSGATTCTATGTATGATTAGATGCCTAAATATCATTTTGTAGCAAACATGTTGACCAATTCCCCGCATGCGCCTTTTATAGAATTATCCTAAATCACCTAAAGCATTCAAGAAAACAAGTAGGAAACTGGTTGTAACAGTTCCTCAATCATAGATCATCTTCTCTTCTTTTCTGATCTCACAAGGATATGCTTTATGAGCTGTCGGCTTTTGGTTTTTGGTATAGGGTTTTCCAATTATTGAAGAAAAAGTTACAGACTTCAGCAAAAATGGTAAAACATTGTCTGTAGCCGCCATGAACAGAGAACTGATCTACCATTCGTGCATGTTTTTATATGTTTTTTTGACCTGAATTAGATATGGTGAAATTTTTTGCTATGGTTGTCCTCTCTTCTTGGTTGCTCTCATCCCTTGCTTGATATTAGGGCAGCCTCAAAGTCTCATCCAGTAGGACGCTATCTCATCCTTATTTAGCAAAGCAAGATAAACTTGATTCCCAGGCACTCAAAATGTTGTGTGCGCTTAAAAGAAATGGGCTGCTGCAAGCAACAAAACATAGTAGTTAGTATAGACTATGGAGATTTGACACATAAGAAAGGGTCGGTGATATTATAATGACATATATAAATCTCACTATCCGAGTCCAGCCAAGGCAATCCTAACTAATCATTTGTTTGGCTTCTCCCAGTAGCGTGATTTCATGCAGCACATGTTTGTTAGGAAGTGAAATCAGTAACCTTATCGAGCTTCTTTGATATGCCCTCCATTACGATAACTCCATGCCTATAAATTTCTTTCTTGAATTTGGACTTCTTGTGTGCATTCTCAGGGTGTAAACTGTTCTTTCAAGCTAACCAAAAATGGGGAAATTTGACTACTTCTGTGTTGTAGTTTTGGCCATTTTAGGCCTAATGAGTTCTGCTGAGGCTGATTTGCAGCWGAATTTCTATTCAAAAACATGTCCAAAAGCTGAGAAAATTGTTCAAGATTATGTCCATAAGCATATTCCCAATGCTCCTTCTCTTGCTGCAACTTTGATCAGAATGCATTTCCATGATTGCTTTGTCAGAGTAAGTATCAAATCTTGATTATTTTTTCATTGTACTTGTAAAACTTACACTTTCTTTTTACCTTCTTTGTTGAGACAGGGTTGTGATGCATCTGTTCTTCTGAACTTCACATCAAGCTCAGGAAACCAAACAGAGAAAGTTGCTGTTCCTAATCAAACTTTGAGAGGATTTGGTTTCATTGATGGAATAAAAGCCCTGCTAGAAGAGGAATGCCCTGGTGTAGTATCTTGTGCAGATATCATAGCTTTGGCCGCCAGAGATGCCATTGTTATCACAGTAAATCAACATTTGCCTTTCTCTTTTGTTTATTAATTTGCAAAAAGGCGAGGATGGAGTCATGAGTAGTCCATTCTTATCTTACATGACACAGGGAGGCCCTTTCTGGAGAGTACCCACTGGTCGAAGAGACGGAAGGATATCGAATGCTACCGAGGCCTTAAACAACATCCCAGCTCCATCCTCCAACTTCTCTGCTCTGCAAACATCCTTTGCCAACCAGGGTCTTGATCTGAAGGATCTAGTCTTATTATCWGGTAAGTTGTTGAAGATACTCAATGACCAATGCTTCCAAGCACAACAGTAAAATGAACWTAGCTTCTSTTCTTTTCGATACTTCTGGGGAAGGTCAGATTCTGTCCGCTCGACCCTTATCACTGATTCTCCTTTTCTTTTTCCCTGTCACCATAAACGTCACTAGGTGCTCATACGATTGGAATCTCGCATTGTCCATCATTTACAAGTCGCTTATACAACTTCTCTGGAATTGTTGGAAATCAAGATCCATCTCTAGACAGTGAATATGCAACAAATCTAAAAGCAAACAAATGCAGAACGCGCAACGACACGACAACCATAGTCGAAATGGATCCAGGAAGCTTCAGAACGTTTGATCGTAGCTACTACAAGCTTCTGCTGAAGAGAAGAGGTCTGTTTCAATCTGATGCAGCATTGACAACAAGTTCAACAACATTGTCAATCATTAATCAAATTCTTCAAGGTTCTCTGCAGAATTTCTATGCAGAATTCGCYTTGTCYATGGAAAAAATGGGGAGGATTGAGGTAAAAACAGGATCTGCAGGTGAAATTAGGAAACAATGTGCATTTGTTAATTAGCTACGGGTGTTGCTTTTGGTCCAAGGTTTTAATAATCAAATGGGGAGGATTGTCTTATGATTGTTGTCGTTTTGAGCTTTTGATTGTTGTCTRCTTATGTCATTTGTATTTGCTGGGAAAGGAGGGGCCAAATTGCAAATACAAACAGAGTCTTGTACTTTTTTGTTATGAAATAAATTAATAAGAAATGGATGATGTCATTTTCACCATTATTGTGTTGAATTAATTGTGTAAAAGCCAAGGAAGTCAATGTAGCAACTGACCATGTCAAATTTGGTTCTTTAAAGACAAGACAAGGCGTTGTCAAGTTGGCACAAAGRCCGAAGTTCTATTAATGTAATGAGAGTTTAAATTTCATAAGTCATTTTTTATATAATTAATGTGATTTTTATTTTTAATGTAATTTATGAATAATTGTGTTTAAACGTGATTCATTCGATACCGAGTTAATTGGAGCCCATCGAACTCAAGGGGTTACATTATTATTGCCACAATACATTTGTTCCAGCTAACGCTGTGAAAGGCCTTTAAAGTGGCCCACCCTGTACTTTTCTGGAAAGGCCTTTCCGCAAGGTATCCGGTCCAGAAGTGGCCCAATGCTTTCAACCTAGCCCAATTTAGTTTTAGCCCATTCTTAGTCCAATAAACACACTAGCGCCCCACTTCTCAAAAGCATAGATCCTCCTCGAAAAACCCTAGCTGTATCAAACCTCCCCAAACCACTCAACCTCTCCCCCTATATATTTCCCTTATCAATTCTCGCATTCTTACTCTCTCTGCGGTTT
>MEJB01000018.1:5412278-5466887 GCA_001752375.1 Rhazya stricta | reverse complement strand
TATTAAAAAAAGTATTTCAACAAATAATAGCTTACAAACTATTAAATTAATTAATCAAATCATCATTATATATAACTTTGTATATTGAAAAAAAGTGTTTCGAAAAACAAATACAAAGCCGTTTGAATTCGTAATTAAAATTTTTGAAAACTTAACTTGAACTTTTAAGTATGAAACTTCATCAATCATCCATAATGAATCAATCCATAACTCCTTTTAAGATCGTCCACCATTTATATTTCAACATTTATGTAAGAYAGCAAAAGAAAGAATTATATAAATCTAAAGTATATTACATTTGAAATATAAAGAAAAAYTCAAATTCTATAGGAAAATTACATATTTGATAAACATGGCATTTACAATTACCAAATCAAGCAAAAGAATCAAGAGTGGTTAAGTCAATTAAATAAGAACACATTGAACGAAGACGGTTTTGAAGCCACATTTCAGAGAATATATAAACGTCTCTGAAAGATCATGAATCAATATTCATTAAAATTCAAATCACGATATTTCATTCTATCACATACTTTTCTATAATGCAATGCAGATCAAAGCATCAAATATGTAGAATTCTACCTAATACATACATCGAAAACCAACATTCTAGCTTTAAAAATGCGTTCTTACTCATATATTGAAGAAATTTAAGCTTTCTTTTATGTGAAGCTTTCATATATTTTACTGCATGACGAACATTTTGAATGCAAAATTTAATCTCATGCAAAACCTTCCTAAACAATTAAATTCAACACTTGACTCCAATAACAAACTTGTAAATTTCTACCCTCTTATGACAATAACTTTCGAGATGAATAATGTTCTTCAAAACATCTTGAAACATCATTAGCTGAATAGTTGTCCATTGTAATTATACGAATTTTGTCAATATTTCATTCCAACAAATAATTTATAATCAAATCACTAAGATTTTTCTCCGTTGCCGTCATGATGGCCAACTCTGATGGACGCAGTGACCAATATAATGCCAGAAATCAAAGTTTTATGATGATTCATTCTTATTTTACCAATAATAAATTCTTGGAATYACGRTATCAAGATATATATGACTATTTTACCTGAGAAATTTTGATTTTTTTGCATGCAAAAGTAARATTTTTACTTTATGACGAATGTGTTAAGATATTTAAGCTATTTAGGAAATTGAAATAATGTAGAAAAGCTTGGGAGATCGGTCATGAAGATGATGAATGTTTAAAAAAGTGAAACTGAAAAGGTAGAGAAGAAGAAGAAGAAGAAGRAGAGTCACTAAGAAGTACAAAAAAGCTATTTTTAAAAATTATATGGAAGACGTTAGTGAATGGTGAAAATGGACACATGAGTTAGAGTATAAAACAGAAACTATCCCATTGTGTTTTGTTCAAAATGTATTGAGGGTATAAATATAAATTGATTATTTATTGGGTAAATATAATATTTACTGGACGTTTGTTCCCTTATTTTGGACACGGCCTCTTGCACAAAGTTCTATTGTGGGTAGGCCTTTTTCTCATATCCCCCATCAAATAATGAAATAAATATATTTTTTAAAATATATACATACACATTACTTCAGGTTCAAACTTGAGCGGACTTGAGCATTCATAGGCTCGAGCTCAGTCCGATTATAGTTCGAGCTCAAATTTGGAACCGAAACTCAGCTCGGCCTGGGCTCACATAAGGTTCAACTGAAAAATTTGAATTGAGAGGGCTGAATTTGAGCCCATCCGAACCCATTAACACTCCAAAATGAAACCCTTCCACCTCGCCCGTCAGCTTAGCCATGGAAATCGGTGTTAAGGGTGCAAGAAAATCGAAATTTTCATTCAAGTGTGTCTTATCTTTTTTTTTTTTTGGCAATAACTTAGATAAAAAAATTTTTAGAAAAAAATGCATTTGAAATCCTCACCTAAATAATATGTTTGTGGAGTGAAGAAAATAAACAAATATATAGTCTTTTAGTTTTCAAAATATGTCGTAATAAATTTTTTATTATTTTTTAAAATATATCATAATATATTTTTTATTATTTTTAAAAATTTGTCATATTTCACTTGAACATCATAAATATATTTTTCACTTTTAGTTTTATTTAATTATTAAAAAGGTCAATATTCTTTCATACAATTAATTTTCTTTTTCATCAATATAAACGTAAAAATATTATTTAATTATTATCTTAAATTAATTTATTCTCTTTTATATAGTGACATTAAAAAAGCAGAGGGAGTAAATATGTATACGATTAAAAGGACAATTCATAAATATGCATGTATAAGACATTAAATTTTCATACGTAACAAGATCCTTTATCATAACTCTTTATAAAATTTTGTCTATGCAAAATCTAATTAAAAAAATATTATTTTTAACTGAAAACGAAATAAATCAAAAAAATAATTAATTATTATTTTATTATTTCATATCCTACTTTTTTTTATCTTTAAACTTTAAAATAAATAGTAAGTGATTTTAATGAAAAAAGTGTGTCTCATAAMTGAGGCTACCTGCCTTTTCACAAAAATCTATTTTTTCTCTTAAAATTTTTCATTCTTAGCTCAAAATCGACATAAATTCTGAAAAAAAAAATGTTTTTATTTTATATTCTACTTTTTCTCATAAAATTTGAAATTTGAAAAATGTGATTGCCRTTGATGAGAATTATTGTGATGGCCATTATTGCAATGTTTTAATAAGAATTTAAAATAATTGCTAAAKCTCATTAATAAGTTAGAAAGTAAGCTGAAAAAATTACGACAAATTATTACATGCAAAGATTATACATATTATTTTTAACACTATCTCCATAATAAAATTATTGATTGATATTAAAAAAAATTAAAAAGCTACTAGTGACTAAACAAATGATTAATTAGGGATATAAATATGACTAAAAGAGTATAAATTTAACCACCAAGAACAAATCACGTTTAGATAATAAAAGAAGTGATGACGGTATTATCACTTAAAAGATGAGATCAACTGTTGAATTTCATAACCTTACTCAAAATAGATCCGATTATGGTGTAAATTTAGCCAATGGGGCCGAAATTGGAAAGAACCCTCACTTCTCTCASTTATACATGGACCTTGACTAATGGTCACTCCAGTTCAAGGCCTACTTTTATTCCGAAGTTCAAACAACTTTCTTCATACTTGAAGCCCAGCCAAGGCTTTATAAAATTTCCAGCAWGTGMGCTTAATAAGCCTAMCTGCATGAAAATTCATGATTTCCTGGAACCCTATTAAGTCCTGCCCAAGTTCCCGTCCAAGGGCTTCAAGAAACATAGAGCACTCGAATCAAAATATAAGCTCAGCTGTTGCTTATATATACGCATTACCCTGAAGACAATCTGGTAATAAAAACTCAATTACAACCATGATTTTCTTCAAATGCCTACAACTTTATACCTCATATCGGAAACTACTTCTGAAAACAGTTGTGAGATGACTGACTATTACCATGACCAAAAGATGTACAATAGCTATTATGGTGAAACTCAGACGATATCTACTTCCACCATCTCCTCTTCAATTGCTTCTATATCCACATTCTCATCATTGCCCTTATACTGCAAGCAAGTGAAACTAATTATTTCTGAGAGAGTGCAAGCAGCTTAATAGCAGTACCCCGCACAAAGAAAAAGCATAACACAATGATCATGAGAATGAATTGTTATCTAGGAAAAACGCATACACAGCATYACTCCTCASAAGCAAAGATGTTATTTCTGCTTACAAAATTGATCAATTTCAATCCTAATGACTAATAGTACAACCACCACTGGGCCAACGCTCATCCTCAAGTCATGATGGTAATGATAAATGTTCTAGCAATTTAGGTTCAGTGACAGTTCTATGCCAGAGTAAAAGACTCCTATAATGCAAGATTTCCCATCCCTGTTCTAGCATAATCAGATTAACAATGAAGCCACATGGATATAACTAAAAGCCAGATATGGATGAAAACTGGTTTCCTGTTTAAGATCCAGATGTCTAAATCCTTGTCAACAACAACTGTCACAAAATGCTATGAATTGTATGTGAAATGGAGCTTTATGTCAGGGGATAAAAGGAAGTGCCCCAAAAAAAAAAAAAAAAAAAATTTGGAACTTTTTAAGGGAGAAAAACAAAATGTTACAATTGGAACCAACCTGTGCATATGCATTTTCAGGGATTGGAGGAGGCGGCGGTGGTGGAAAAGGCAGAGATGGAATCTTAAATGTAACTTCAGTCTCAGTCCTAGTGGTAGTACCAATCACCTCCAACTTATCATCCATTTCAACAATATCAACCACTTCATCAATTGCATGGGCGGCCATGCTGGTTGATGGCAACATAAGGCTTGATTCAGACACCTTAGACTGCAAATTAAAAGCAGTAGAAATTCTCAAGATGTACATATGTGTACTGCCACTAGAAAGAGATGAGAATTGACAATATTTTCACCAAAGGATAAAGTAGAACAAAAATAAAAATTGCTGCAATTAGATAAAAGAGTATTGCACAGAATGTTGAAGTCTGTAGTTTGCTGGAAATATATACCACATTATAAGTTTCTTTCCTTCTGTCTCAATCCTTTTCCTCTTGACCAATAAATAGACTAAACACCATTTAAGCAGCCAACAATAGGAGGCAATGTCTGATTTTGTTACATGAAATCAATTATATCTGCAGGTCCAGGCTACTATCAGGGCGTCAGCTCACAACATTCAGATATGTCTAGACTACAAGAACGGACCCAAACAAGACAACCTCAGGGAGAAGAAGAATTAGAAACACCAAAAAGAAAATAGTTTGAAAACTATCAAAACAAGAGCATGTGGGGTCACCTTATCAGATAAGAAAACTTCTGTTGGCATAATTTTTGTCCTTTTAGAATTATATTCATCTGCCCAAGGCCTCAACATATTCGTCCAATTACCATTCGCCCCAGGTTGTTTGCTCCCATTGGAATCCGATGGAGTGCTCCATCTAGAAAGCTTGTCCCCTCTGGGTTTTCCAATTTCTATGCCTTCGCCCTTTGTTGGATTAGCTTGTGTAAAGGAAAGTATGTCAATACTCTAGGTATTAATTTATATATCCATAAACTCATAATGTATAAGCACAATATGAAAATATATCTGCAAAAGAAGACGATGCATTGTTTGCTTGTATGTAAAGTTGAAAGAGACATTCAATTCACAAACTTGTGAAATTAACATCCCATAGGTGAATAACTTGTTTTACAGAAAATTTTAATAGGTCCGTTATTCACTAACAAGTGTGTAAAACTACTCAGAAGATAGAAAACTAATGCAAATAATACATGTACACAGAGCGGTATACCAAACCGACAAAATGGAAACAGAAAAGATAAAACTTGAAAGCGAATATGTGCCCAAAAAAAAAAAAAGGGAAAAAGGATAAGAATTTTATCATGCAGCCTCTGCAATCAGCAAGTAGCACTCACCTTGTCCAAATTAGACATGGTACAGTGATGGTTCTTTCAAAAAATTAAATGAATAAATAATTACAACTCATACTCAATAGATGACAAGAACTGTATGACATTTGAGAAGGATGAGACAATTCCATTAGTTAATGAAGAAGCTTATTCCTAGTAAATGTATCCACTAATGTCAAAGAAATTCACTATTAAGCTAAAACTCTATAAACTACCTTGAATTGATATTTCATTCCCTTCTTGTTGAACTCTTGATCTTTTGTTGCTTGGAGATGCTTTCTTTTCTAGCTCATTCCTTAGGATCCTCGCATGATTACCAGCATTTTCTCCAACACTTGTATGGTTAAGGCCTGGATCCTCTTCACTGGCTCCAGGCTGTGTAGCATCTAACCCAAGCTGTGCAGTCATTTTCTCAAGTTGAGCACGTGACCTAAAAATCACAAAACACCAAAGCTGATTCAGCATTCAAGAGTAAAAATACATAATCAAGAAAGAGATTTGAAGAATATATTTAACCAATTAGATAAAAACTAGGAAAATTACACAAGACTTGAACTTGCCTTTTGAGTTCATCTTCTAGACGTGTCTGCCGATTATATGCTTTGATGAACTTCTTAATTTTGGAAGTAATCCTAGAGTATCAGCAATAAGGCGAAGTAAGGAAGAGAATAGGTAAAGGGAATGGCATACTCCATCAGCAAGGAATACCTATCATGACATTCCATCCATAGAGGAAGAGAAGATTCTTTAAAAAGAAGGGCCAAGATAATGAAAGTGGACCTTTTCGATTCCTCTTTTTCAAGGTTCAGTTGTGTCTCAAGGTCCTGAATTCTCAAATTTAGATTGTTGGCTTCCTGGATCCTCTCTTCCACGTAAATCTTATAAAGAAAACACAACAATTAGAAAATGGAAGCCTTGCAGACAAAGCTAAAAGTCAACTGTTCCCCAAAAAAATTAATTAATTAATAAATAAACAAATCATATGCAGCAAAATAAACTAGAGCAGGAGGGAGTGGGGAGAGAGAATAAAAGAAGTGCAAGATCTTTAGCAAACAATCCAACTCATGAGCAGTGCTGAAACTCAAACTATTGCAACTAACCTCCAATTTACGTTTGTGCTCATCTAGTRTGCTGATTTCCGACTGGGCTCTCCTCAACTGCACATTTTGAAAAGAAGGACAAAGATGTCGTAGACATGGTGTATTATGAATTTATGGTCCAATACAATAACTATTAGATATATTTTCCAAATAAAATTGAACTTAGAAGAAATTATAACCTGCTCATCCAGAAAATCTTTGGACTCCGAAGATGTCAGTCTTGACTCTTTGACTTTGTCTTCTGTCCCCTCGGAAAACCTCAAGCTCCCAGAGAAATCACTTTGACCATCTAACTCTTCCCTCTTTCTACGTTTTCTGTCAACAGCAACAAGCTTTTTTAACTTCAGATAGCTCCATAGCGTAGTGGATTAACGATGATCCATCAAAACATTTTTCTCATTGTAAAAATTGATTAAAAGGATCTTCGCTATGTAAATCTCTAATTCACTTAAGTAAACAAAAAGAATAGTGTAAAACCCCAAAAGGTAAGATATCTTATCCAAATGAACAAACTGACTATATTCTGTGCACAACACTTAATATTCAATTTTACAAATTATTTGAGATCATGAATCCAAAATATGCAATAAGCAATTAACAAACAATAATCACAAACGAAAAGAATAAAGAAAAGTAGTACTTTGAACAGAAAGTTTGAAATTTTATGGGGTAGTGAGCAGCTACATGTATCCATATTTTACATAGAGTAGTAAAAATGAATCTYGTGAAATACATATGTGCCTAACAAGTCGGCAATAACTGATTAGTATTTCTTGTTAACGATATGAGTACAAAGCGAAAACAAGAAAAGTTCCCCAAGAGATTAGTAAGCACTGTTAATTACCATCTTCAAAAGAATATTAAGAATACTTTAAAAGATAAGTAAATAAATAAATCAAGCACAACTTTGGTTCAAGCTTGATGCCTCCAAAACAAGAGGGAGAGAGAGAAGGAAGCAAAAAAAACAGAAAGGTCCATTTTGGTTAATCAACATGGTAATAAAATGCATCAATGAATAACTTGATCAAGCACAAACTTCGAGCACAGTTAACACACAACTGTAACCCACAGGGAGACCATTTATTTCTGCCTAATTGAATTATGAACTATGCCAACAGGAAAGCATTCCACATAGAAAAGCGAATTTAAACTATTTCCTAGAAAACTATTGTTAAACTAAAGTTTAGCCAGATTCAATGCTATGACGCAGGGCAATTTGGCATCAGTGACTTCATAACCTAGGAAGAAAAAAGAACAAAACTTCAAAGCAATTGCAGTGTGATTGAACTACCTGATCCTTTCTGAAGATCGTGGACTATCTCCTGCAGAAGAGGAAAAAGAAAACGAAATAATTAGTACTTGAAACTTCATGTCAAAAATAAGGGATAAAGTGTGAAAGAATCCATGACATAAAAACCTAGAAAAACATTTCTAAATGATTCATTCTCATACAAAGCATTCATGAGCAAAAGGTTTATTTTGAGCAGTTAAACATCATAGTCATCATTTTTCTGATTCCCTGACCTTAATGATTCCAATGGCAAAAGAAACTCAGTAAAACAAGGAAAAACAGAATAACCACAGAATGCAGAAGAGAGATAAAATTTCTGACCATGGGATACATGCCGCCCTCTTGCATCTCTTGTAGGGGAGTATTTGTGTAAGGGGGAATGCCTTCTGTCAAGCTTCTCTCTCAAGTCTCTACCATGATTGTCCCGCCTACCTGTTACGTGAATAGATATACAGAAGTACAGCATATTTGTCAGTCAACATCAAAGGCGAAAAGAACCAGATACAATCAATCCAATTACTCTTTAACTTCAACCAAAGCAAGCTTACCATTACTTGGAAAAATATGTGCAACAAAATTATGAACAACAGTAGTGCCTTCTTGAGAGTTCCAAAGGAGCCATAGGCATTACCACTCATTTATTCAACAGATAAAAGATATACCAGTGTTTGAAGCTATTTATCCACAGAGAAAACCATTCAAGTAAGATATACCAGTCTGTGAGCTTTGAATCCATAAGGAAAGCCATTCAAAGATCACAGCAGCAACTGATAAAAGATAGTAGATTTCCTCTGGTGCTCATGAAGAACAATACAAGCTGTGGCTTACATATCTCCCGGAGGCCATATAAATGGATAAGAAAATTTCTCAATGAAATGCATTGCCCGCCTGGACCATATCTCCCATACAAAAGAGATATCTTTGTTGTCTAGGTCGAGAACTTACATGAAGGAAATACCACATTCTCAACCGATAAAGAAACTGAGGAATACATATGATAAAGCATTTGATTGGCTGATCAAAGAAGCCAATGAATATAGATAACAATGATGTCATATCCAGAGGAACCTAATACTGATCCTTCAGAAGCTGCTTGTTATACAATGCAATAGGATAAACGCCGAGAAACAATACCAAAAAGCAGCACAAAGACAAACCAACCAGCACACTCCCTTCTGGTAAGAAATGCTAAATCTGTCAGTCACTAGTGGACACATGGTACAACTGTGATGCGAAATAAATCTCAATGCGAACTTGATGATATCTTCAAGTCAGGAAGTAAGGAAGATATGGAGTGGTCAGGCAAATTCGCTGATCCAACTCTCATTGAATGTATTTTCAAAAATCAAAGTTAACATTGAAACAAAATGAAAACATTCAAAAGACAACAAAGGACCATGTAAAATGACATAACTTCAGAAAGAGGAAGGGTCAAAGCAGATCTCATTGCTTTTAGATTGCTGAAATGAATTATTAAAAGATGAAGTCATAAGGGCTGTTCAATGGTACAAAGCTTAAATTCATTATAGACTAAATGTTTTCAAAGGAAAATGGAGATACTACTGAATATTGATAACAGTAGCCCTAAAATGCATCTACAGTTCATTATTTTCTGAACTCTGATTTAATCACTCCGTTTGTGGAAATACCATAACTAAGTAAACTTGTTTTTTTTCCATTCTTACACAAGAAACCGTCTCCTTACCATTCATGCAGATATGTTGGAATGGGCGAAAAGAAAACGAAAGGAACTAGCATTTAAAATGTAAATAAAGAAGGAAAATAAGTGAAGCACAGTTCAGAAAGACGCATAGCCATCATATTTACATAATCAATATAGAAGCCTGGTTGAAATCTACCACAACAAA
Organism: Rhazya stricta; assembly: GCA_001752375.1. Lineage (NCBI taxonomy): Eukaryota > Viridiplantae > Streptophyta > Magnoliopsida > Gentianales > Apocynaceae > Rhazya > Rhazya stricta. The sequence goes on along the minus strand of MEJB01000018.1, from coordinate 5,457,179 downwards.
AGAGCGATAGAGACTTCAACCATAATCCTTTTTCATTTTCTCTGTTTTCGCATTGCCTCGTAAGCTTCCAATTTAAACTATAAATTTCCTTCCTGCACTCAGTCCTTCAGAGTTCCAAATGAACATCGTCGGGCATTTTTTCAGTTCAAAATTTTGATTTCTTCCTTTCAATTCCTCCGAGGACAAATCCCAGTATCAGAAAGTAGCAATGCCAGAATATAAGATTTATAACCTAACTGCCGATAATTCATACTCAATCCATGATAACAAACGCAAAATATATTAACCACAAAAATTTATCCAAAATTTACCATTGAAAGAGCGGCGGAGCTCGGCGTCGCCATGAGCAAACGAACAGGTCTGACGAGGGCAATGGCCTCTTTGATACAATACACATAGCTTCGTCTTGTATAGCTTCCGCTCCACCATCTCGTATAATCTTTCAAAAACCGATAGGCCAAATAGGTTATGTGAAAAAGAAAAAGAAATTACAAGATTGAGTGCCCGCCTCGTGATTGATCAAGGAAAKCAAGATTTGGGGAATAGTTCTATYTCTGTCCTTCGCGTCGCATAAACCCTAGAGATTCTGAATTTACGTTCGCTGATGCACGAGCCTGGGAGTAGATTGATCGATTGAATTTCTTTTAGATTTTTTTTTCTCTTCCTTTATTTTCTTTTTGTTAGATCCTGAACCTTGACCCTATCTCTGTGATTATTTGAATAATGATTGGTCATTTCGTGTAGGAAAAAAAAAAAAAAGTTTTCCTATAAATTAATGTGAAATCAAATTAATAATTCATAAGACAAGACAAGATAATTTTTTAAATTAAAATAATTTTAAATGTATTAATCTTTTTTAAATTTTACGAATTATATAATAGTAATTATTATATTCGAATTAACTTGCATCTAGAGGCTTTGAGAATTTTTAATACCATTCGACAATTGATATTTTGAAATTTTAAAAAGAAAAAAAATGAAAAACTTACTCCAAATTAGCCTAGACAGCTTGCACAATAAACTTCAAGATCCGAATGGGAGGGTCATTTGTGAAGATGGAGAGATTTGTTAGGCTTTGGGCTTCCCTTGGTGTAAGGAATAAGGCCCAATGGAWGGGTTAGTCGAGGTAGCGCTTCCCTTATTTGCAAATGAGATGTTGCGCAAAATGAAACGCGGGAAAATGGGTATCGGGGAGAAATCATGTTTGACGATTTTAGGTTTGGGTATTTTTAACTTGTATGAAATTAACCACAAAAGCTACTATTTGCTTCCGCACCATTACCTTCCGGTCTTCCCTTTAGTATTGTTCCAAAAAGATGGTATGTATAACTATGGTAAGGAAGGCCAAAGTGTACCTGTATCTGAATTATATTCAGTTTAGATCAATACTGATTCAACTCTTTCTATCATCTCTTTACCTAAGATGCCATTGTCGTCTCACCAGTCCAGTATGCGCAACTTCTTTCTACTACTACTACTCGGTTTTTCACTCAAAAAGAGGCAGAAAGGGAGGACAAAGATGCAGAGAAGTCGGAAAAAGGAACATGGAGTCTCAAACTAAGATTTATGGCAACCCTTTTCACTATAATGTGGATATCCCTCCTAAATGATCTAAATTCTCGATCGGAAATACAGGCAGCATATAAGTTATTTTGGCAAACAAGTATTTATCCATCATAAAGGAACATCCCATTCAAAGGCCATTCACCAATACTCATGAGTGCTTATGCTATATGGAAATGAATCAATTAAAGAAGCAGAAAAGAACAGAGCAAATGACAGGAAAATCTCAAGTCTCAAGCACAGCATTGTATTGTATGATTAACAAAAGAAGAATAGCTACAACTCCATGAATGGACAAAGGTTCCGAAATGTGATCTATCACAGCTAACAAACTCCGAAAACTCCATAACTAGAGTAAAATGAACATGTTTAAGTTGCTATAACAATAACCTAATGGTCATTGATTACCTACAATGTTTGCATCTAACAACAGTTTAGTCTGCTCTGCTACCAAATTCATCTTCTTCAAGGTGATCACTGCCTCCTCTTCTTGTAGTTCCTGCCATTTCTTCTCCAACTCTTCAGCCTTTGCTCTGCCAATCAATCTCAGTTTCTCCTTCAGTGAACTTCTCATAACATCTGGAAACAGAAAACTTGAGTGACTAAATGAATCACTCAAATTTGGATACTTAGACAGGAAATCCTCTGCAGCAGACTTCAAAACATCCATAGTCGGAAAAATCTCTATATCAGCCAGCAAATCATCTGGTGCCACATCCCTTTTCTCAACTTCTTTTGAAGTGCTGCCAATTTTACCGCCCCTWTTCACTTTCTCGTTATTGCTCTTGTCATTGGCATTGTCATCACTGTCACTGCTATCAGCCCCGTTGCCCCAAATCCTTTTTGCAAGCTCAAATGCTTTACGCTCATGAGGCTTGGAGAAAACAAGGTCCTCCCCGTTCTCCTCTTTCTCTATGTTAGTACGGAACTTGTTCTTCAACCTCCTAAGCTTGTCAGACAATTGAGTCTTTGATATATCAGCAACAAGCTTCCGTTTTATGAAGTCATGAAAAGAAAGAATATCACTAAGTGAATCAGCTCCTTTTTCCTTCCGGTAATCAATCATACCTCGAAGTAAAGAAATCTCATCTTCCTCCTTCCAGACCCTGCCAACAGCACCAGTAGCAGAAACAGTAGAAGAAGACTTATATTTCTTTTCCTCTTCATTAGTTTTAGCCCTCCTCCTACGTCTTGAATCTCTTTCATCTTTCTTTACTTCTTCATTAGTTTTAGCCCTTCTCGTACTTCTTGTTTCTCTCTCATATTTCCTTTCTTCTTCATTAGCTTTAGCCTTTTTCATACTTCTTGAATATTTCTGATCAAGCTTTTGTGTYTCCGATAGGCGTTTCTTGCCGGGTTCTGAATCTTTTGCAGCAGGCATTTTGGGAGAAAACGGTTTGATGAAAAAATCAGATGCAGTGGTAGACAGTGGATAATCTGATTCTTCCCGCTCATTTCCTTCTCCTTCTCCAGATTCTGATCCTTCATAATCAAATTCTGCAGCTGATGGCAGCGGGGTTTTTCCCTTTCGTAGACGGGTTTTCTTGCTCACTTGGGAAGGTTGAACTGGAGGGGTATTTCCCTCATCATCCTCTTGAACGTGGTTTTCCTCTTCAGCCTCAGGTTCAACTTCTTCTTCCTCTGATTCTTCTTGAACTTCTTTGAACGAGGGATCTTCCTCTGGTTCAGGAGGAGGAGGTTTCCTCGGCAAGCCTGAGGCCTTCTTCGGTGCCATTGCTTCAGATAGAAGTTCAACTTCTTCTTCCTCTGATTCTTCTTGAACTTCTTCTACTGAGGTATCATCCTCAGGTTCAGAAGGAGGAGGAGGTTTCTTTGGCAAACGTGAAGCCTTCTTTTGTGCCATTCCTTCAGATAGAAGTTCAACTTCTTCTTCCTCTGATTCTTCTTGAACTTCTTTTACCRAAGGATCTTCCTCTAGTCCACGAGGAGGAGGAGGGTTCTTTGGCATACGTAAGGCCTTCTTTGGTGCCATTGCTTCAGCTAGAAGTTCAACTTCTTCGTCCACTGAGACTACGTCAACTACCAAGCGATCTTCCTCTGATTCAGGAGGAGGAGAAGGGTTCTTTGGCAAGCGTGAGGCATTCTTTGGTGGCATTGCTTGAAACACAGAACGAGAAGGAGGGTAGCGTGAGGGGTTCTTTGGCGGCATTGCTTGAAATAGAGACACAACTTCTGGGGCTAGAATGTTTCTCCGAAAGGGGTTTTCCCTTTCTGGCGATGAAAATTGAAATGGGGAAGCGAATTAGGAAAAAGCTGGAGAAGGGCGGGCTCATTATATAGCAACTTTTTKAACTTGACGTGCCACAAAGGCCTTGCTTTYGGTATTTGTTTTCTAGGGACAAATTAATTTTTTTTTTCAAACTTACTTTTCAACATATGATTTTGGTATTCAAATGATAAATTAAGATATCGAGTAAATAACTCACAAATCAAAAACTAGAAAATGGAGTTTAAGAAAATATATAGAAAACAAAAACTCCTATTTCACATAGGGCAAATAATAATCGAGTACTTGTATTTTGTTTTTATGAATAAAAGGGGATTTTAAAGGAGGTTTCAATCCGCTGCAACTTACCATAATGCAATGATGATAGAGAGATTGAAAAGACTAAATGAAGAWAATCATCACAATCTGAGCAAATAAAACTTAAAAGAGAGGGTGAGAAGAATGAGACCTGACCATCGTTCATGAATCGTCAATTTCGATTCATGAAACCTAATGATTCAAAAATTGATGAATTGTGAACTAATCACTGACGACGGCTCGGTTCTGATTGAACCGTGGTCAGCTCTAATAAGAATGCCAAAGATAATCAATGGAGAATATTTTTCTTCCACAAAACCTTTTGTGATTAACTGTAATATAAATTCAATTGGAAAGGAATCATACATGAATGAATAGGTATAACATGTCAAGCAGCACATTTTTAGACTGAAACTAAGAAAGAAGCTTCTGACAGTAAATGTTTGTGGAACATATGACTGATGATGGAGGCAGCATCTCCAGTATATTTCTGCTCCCTGAAATTTCCAAGAACTTCAACACGAAGGTACAGAACCTCAATTTACGAGCACTGATTGGTCTTCATTGATGCATTTTGGGCATCTACATCTAAAGCCATAGTCTGCAAGCAGTGCTTGCCTCTCTTCATAAGGAAGGTCCTCATCTATGTATGATATGGTAATCTGGAAATTCAGGATATGTTTAACAATTCGGACATAGATAGAGGTAATTAAGAGAAGCATGCAAGCCCTCTAGTAGATGAACAGAATTGGAAATTCTATATATGTATCGGTAAAGAGGATCTAAAAGTTTTGAGATTGAACAAGAAATCACCTCTTCCCCCTTTTGAATTGGTTGGARAGCAATGATTGTAGCTTGACCATCTGTGTCCTGAAACGAAGGATGGAATAAAAAAAATTCTAGAGAAGCAATATACTAGCATTATCTAAAGATAAGCAGGCAACAGGACTATATTGATACCTTTTTTTGCCATAGGGTACATTATATTTCTCTTCAAAAGGCATTAAATAACTTTAGATGAATAATAAAGAGTATTGGCTCCTCTGATTGGCTATAAAAACATTTATCCCAAAAAATCTGTGGCTGCCCCTAATGCAGTCATGTATTATATAGTTAACTGTTTATCATCCTTTGGAGTTTCATTTATGTAAGATCTTTGTGAAAAGATTACTGGTTCAAGCTTTGTTTGACACTGGAATGAAGTAGGCCAGAGTTTAAAATCTGCAACAAATGAAAATGTTTAGTCACTCCCCACGTGCATATCTCAGGTCCTAAAGTGATATTTCAGTGGTCAAGGTATTAAGAACACAAGTCAGAGACTTAAGACGGATGTAAATATGATGTTTACGTCAGAATGTCTATCCTATTATTCAGAAGTTATATTTCTGATAATTGAACCATTTTATGTAAATTAACATGTAGTGCACTACTTGATTCCTAGTATCCTCTGCCCATCAGGGAAGATGCAATAAAGGCAACAATATCTATATAAAAAAGCCACAGTAAACAGTACCAGACCCGTATAAATACATACCACTTCTCGCTTAAATGCTTTAGCATTAGGACTACAGGAATGGTTCATACAACTCTGCAGAGGATAAAATGCAGTCCCTGTACAAACCTCAATAAATTAGCAATAGCCCTGGCCCTTGAGCAATCTAAAGAGAACCAGATGATATTAAATAAACAAGTGATAATTGTGAGTCCTTGCAATGATAAGACGTTTTTGGGTACAATCACAAGAAGATATGAGGAACTAGACTTGTATTATAAATTGCCACTCTTTAAAACTTACTAGCATGTTCAAACAAAAGCATAGTTTTYTACATTAACCTACAGAAAGGAAAGAAATACTTGTAATATAAAGTCCTTTCCATTCTAGAGAGAAGAAGGCGCCAGCAAATCGAAGAGAAAGAAATGCCCATAAATCAACAAATTTGTCAGCAAATTTCACAAATATCATACTCTGTATTTCGAAATCAAATAATACCTTCACAATAACTAGAATAGTCGTCACCAAGAGCATCCAGAAAAGGTCGTGTAATTTGCTCAGCCTTTTCCTATCACATGTAAAAACATTTACATAAGACTATGCATGTTTGTTTTGCTTTTATATCTGTACGTACTTAGTTCAATCTGACCTTTTCAGCGAGTGGAAGATCATCGATATACAAGAAATAATTCTCTACAGGAGACTCTACAACCAAATCACTGACRAAAAGAAAAGAAATTAGAATTCTATATCCATCAATAAGAACTAAAAGTAGTGTAAAATCAAGATATCTTTGTGTTGGCTCAAAGACTACAATATAGTAAGCAATACCCCTTGGGCATCCAAGTTTTATTACTGAAAATAAGTAGAAATCTTCAAAATTTGAGGTGAAGGGTTTTTTTTTTGGGGGGGGGGGGGGGGGGTGGGGGAGAAGAAGTGGGTTTGGAAACTTACAGGTTATTTTGCTCAAACATTCCAATAATATGGCCATATATTTCAAGAGAAAATACTAATTGAAGTTAAGAATGCCAATCTCCAATGTAATCACATGTCATCATTTTTCACAAAAAGTGCAACATCCATGTAACAGAAGTGAGGATACATGGCTCACATTCCGGGTCAAATGTAGCTGCCTTCAGAAGCTGCAGTGACTGGCCATTCAAATAGTATCATTAATACTTCCATTTCTGATCAAAGAGAACAATAAAGATATGGCGGACTATCAACCAAAACATGAAAAGAGCATAAGAAAGCAAAAGTATCACCTATATGCACAAGCAACATTAACAGGAAGCAGCACGGAGGATCTCATACACTCAAGAAGAATCAGAATGGAGCTTTTTTGAAATCTTCTACTTATAGTAGCAAATATTTTATTTAGATAAGTTATAGTAGTCAAATATTAGACATTGGTTCAAAAGCATACATATAATATTAGTACTAACAGCCCTTGCAGATCGTGGCAGTATGTACACGCCAATTGGAACAACATGCAACAAGTGATTTCAAATGGGTCTGACTCTGAAATGACAAGCTTGAACAATTTCAAACTCAAGGGGACCAAAAGAAATGGTAATGTACATGAAGGTGATGGTTACAATTATAGTTTCGTTAATTAATGCTTCCTTATTATGTTTTTGAGGTGCTAAAATATTGGCAAGCATCTTTCACAATGGGATTTAGGGTATTTAATCTTTAGCTTAACAAAATAAAGATGGACATGAATTGATGCAGGAAAAAAGGAAGCTGCCCAATTGAATTTTCTAGAAAGTTACTACTGTTCACATACTATAGCAGCAGTCTTTCGAGCTACAGAAACTTGCTTCCCATCCAAGTTTCTTTAGTTATTTGTTTCCAATATGCTTTAGGATTTTAATCTACTATTTGTTCCTTTGCCTTTGCCTATCTTCTGGGGCAAGTCTTTAGACTAGGGTTTAGATACTACATAAGTAATGCAGGACAAAATCCTTATTAGTTTAGGTTTATTAATCCTTATTAGTTTAGGTTTATTCTAGGTTTATTTTGTTTTTCTGTAATTTAGAATCCTTGCAGGGTTATGTTTTTCCTTATCAGCTAGTTTCTTGGAGGACAATAATCCTAATAAGGTCAGCTTGCTAGGATAATATCCTGTATCATTAATTTTCAGCATTGCAAGAAGTAGTTGATATGTTTAACGTTTATGTGAAATAGCCTTGGCTAAGTTATCTTCCTTAAGAACCAAGGGTTTGCAAAATTAGCCCCTCAACTAGAGTTTCCATTGGTTTTCATCTAAAAACCATAGTTTTGACATGAACTTAAGGCCCTTTTCTTCTTACTGCGCTACTGTTGGCAACATTAAGGCTTGGCTGCAACTGTTTTAGGTATTATTCATTCACTAATATTAGGACTAATATCACTAAACCTGTTTAGATGAAATATTACTTTGCCCCATAATGTTATTTTCGGATCAGAATTTTCCCTAAGTTGGTAGTTTTGACTAACTACCTTTAACTGAAATGTCAAATGGCATTATTACCATAATTGCTGTTTTTACTTGAGAAATTTCTTTTTTTTATAAAAATAATTCCTAATAAATTTTTACCTTTTACCCAAAAAGTTTTTCGATATTTCAAACATTGTCCTAGAATATATATTTTTCTATAGTTCTGCCCTCCCCCCAAGAATATTTATGGTTCCATCATTGAACTTTTACTACCCTTCTTATTAATAGGGGTAATACCACTAAATCCACTTAATATATCACCTAATTATCATTTTAACCCATAATATTATTTTTGTATCACTTCGCCCCAAAAATAGTTATCTTTATACACTTCCCTCCTATATAAAAGTGAATGTATTGCCACTCTTTTCCTCCAACACCTCAGACAATTAGTTAAAGTTTTGTAAAGAGAACATATGCTGACAGCAAATTAACCACATAAAACAAAACTACAAATGCATATTCCAATGAGGAATAAAGAACTCCTTTTTCCTTGTTCCTAATGGATAAATTCTTGATTGAATCTTTGGGCGCCTAATACATAATTTAATCTTTAATATATCTTTAAGTTTTACATCTAATCGTATATTTAAGGGCTTGGGAAGAGTATGCTATGATCACTAGAGAGAAAACTTGCGAGGGGTTCACAATGGGTTGTAATGATCTGGAGGCTTTATTTCTAAGTCCTTGATAAGTTTTTATTTTCTAAAAGAAAAAGCTGAAAACCTAAAGGGCAAAAAAAGAATTTTCAGTATCTTTATTTATTTATAATTCGGTTGATATTATTATACCATCTTAACATTTCCCAACTTCCATTTTACACCACAGCGTTGTATTTGTGTAACTTAACCCTCTGAACTATCAAATATCATCATTACCCTTATTACTAATAGTAGTCACTGATGCCAATTTAACCAATAGGGCAAACTAATACAAAAATAACATTATAGGATAAAGTGAAATTTAGGGCAAACATTAAAGGGATTTAGTGATATTAACTCTTAATATTACTAAAAATAAAGAGTATTACTCTCTATGAAGCCAAGATAAGAAGCTTGGCTATTTTCCTTTCCTTTCAACATTATTACCCTGCACCAAGAATATCTCATTACAGAAAGCAAGAATGCAGGATCTAGGAAACCAATACATGAAAGTGATGATGTACAATGTAAGATCTTTATTAACATATGCAAATGAAGTGGCATTGAGTAGTCAATCCTTCCTACATCGCCTTCACTTTATTGAATAAAAAGTTTCTTATTAGCAGTGTCTTCGCTTACTTTCAAAAGAGAGTGAAAGACATTGGTTGGAGGTTTTCCAATATGGCGGAACTATTGTGTCATATACATCTTCAAAATATCCAACTGCTTATTCCAGAAAGATCATCTCAGTAGTTGTTTCCCCTCTTAGTCTGAAATTTTGGCTTCAAATCGCAAACTGGAAGAATACAACCAGAATGGGCTAGAAGATAAATTCTAAAACATGGTTTCCAGGACACAATTCTAGAGACTGGCCAGAAGTTTCACAGAAGTCATTCATATTCTCACTACAATGGTATGCATGGCATGACCAGGTGAGATTGTAAGCAATTAGTAATTCTTTTAATTTATAACTCCAAGATTACCATGAATGCCAGCTCCTTTACTTGCAACCTAAATGCAGCCTCATCAGAATCGTCAACATCACCTGGCAAGGAAATGCAATCCCACCACCTACAGGCAAACTTAAGATGGTTTAGACATAGCATGATTGAAGCCCTGTACAATAAATATGCATTCCAGCATATAATTGAACCTCCACCGCAGGGGTAAACTAAATTGGACTGACTTCTAAATTCAACTAAAGACCATTTATCAGTCTTCCATTTGATTATCTAAATAAAAGAATAATAAAAGTATCATATAGTTTCTCCAGAGACCGTTCAGAAGGTTTCACCAAAAATATTGTTTGCGTCCCTGGATAAATGGTTAACTCAGTTTCCCAGAGGTAGAGACTAGTAATACTACCTTGGGAGTTCAAACTAAAAAATATCAACAGAACATTAATAAGCAACCAAATTGGTTTGTGATTCTTGAGTTTTGCGACAAAAGATCAACTTGAAAGTCTAGTTTCAATTTCTGACATAGGTGAAAAGAACATAAACATTTTTGTATACCATGTCAGTTCTTGGTTATCTTTTATTCTTTTTCTCCTTGGATATAGTGGTCCAGAGGAATTTATATTGTGAATTTTTCAGTGCTGACAAGAAGAAATGTTTAGTTGGAGAGTTGAAGACTGTATCATTATTTATATTTTATGCTGCTACAATCCATGTTTTGAATTGAAACTTTTCAAGTGATCATGCTCTCTAACACAGCAGCAAAATGTCATGAAATCAGTGAAACTTCTGCCTCTTTAGTAACATATATATATATATTTCAGTACCTTCTCTTGTAACCCATTGAAACAGGTTCCCATGCCTCAAGCAACACAGGAAAATGACAGCTATTCAAAAGGTCGCGACCACCATGCTTTTCTTTTCCCTCAAGACATGCTGCTTTCAACTTCCTATACCTCAAAATGGTGAAAGAAATCACCTGGAAAGATTTCCAAAGCCACAGAAGAATTTCTTCTTGTCAAATTACAGTAGTCCTCTCTGTTTCTCTCTCTCTCTCTCTCTCTCTCTCTCTCTCTCTCTCTCTCTCTCTCTCTCTCTCTCTCACACATACATACACGTAGCTTTTGGGATAAAGGATCTCTGGCTACATCATACTTGGTTTTGCATGTAATATCCTAAGATAAAAAGAAAAAGGACGAAGTATTCACCATTGTAATACAAGTTTGAAAATATGAGTTGTCTCCAGCTGATGTGATTGCAAAGGCTCAAGATGACTATCCCTATCTCAAAAAAGGACACTATATATTTGATAAGGTATTCCTGACTATGATAGACTTCCTTAATTACCAGATTCTACCCCATATAGAGAACCAGGAAAAGACGTATGTATCCTTACTTGTTTTGCGTGTATCTATAGGAAGACATATATTAAGAATCAAAGACAAAAAACAAAAGATAAACAAAGAACATACCTTTGCAGCAAGAAGAAAAATATCATTTGTTTCTGGAAGAAGGAAAGACAATTTAATAAGAAGGTGGAAACACCTATTTTGGGGGGTGGGGGAAGAGAGAAATAATATGTTTGTGAGGTATGTCTCAATGTAATAGAGCAATGTTCTTAGACTTTTACCATTAGCATGTTTTATGAATTCCGAAAGTGCCTTTCTGCTTAATGATTTTGTTCCCTTTCCCATACAAAGCAAAGAATGACATGAATTCCAGTCGGTCTCAGCACAAAATTTGCTGCAGAAGTTTGGCAAAATGATGGCAGTTCAATCAAGTAAATATTTTTTGAAAAGTTATATAAAAAACATAATAAAGGACCTAAAATAATGAACATCAAACTCCAGAGACATGAATATATATTGCAGTAGGGTTGAGTTTTCTGGCGTGAAAGAAATACACTGCACGCTAGTCAAATTCACAATCAAAACTTGATTGATGCTACATTTGGTAAGAGACACTGTTCTCCATGCTCTTGCTTGTTTGGTGTTCCCTCCCAATTACTAAATGCCACTTTTCTAAGAACTACTTTTGCTAATCTTCCTTTTCAGATTAAAAGTAGCAAGCTACTCTACTACTGGTAGAGAGGCCAAACAGAAGAGTATTTGCAAAATAGCTATCTTGAAAACATGTAGTCAAGGAACCAAGAATATTGCCCCAATTGTAGAATACAAATATCTTAGGTCCTCTGTAGATGCAGACGACCTTCTTGTCCATCTAAGTAATGTCGTTCACTGATGAGGGGATTGTTTGGAATGTTTAAATACTTAAATGCTACCAGGAATAATCACATATATAGTTAACTTCCACGACACTGGAACTTACCAGGCAAGTAAAGTTCCCTGATTGACCTAGAAGACAAACTGAGTTAAGATTAGACATTGTTTTGAACTTAGTTATAATTCGCATTGTTTTCACCAACATTTCTTTTTTTTTTTTTTTTTGGGACTGAAAGATTTGGACCTCTGGATATCATAATTTGATAAATTAAGATCCAGTTCCCGTTTAGGAATTGCGAGCTGTTTCTAGTAGACAAAATCAGTGAAAAAGTTGAGGTCATCAGGAAACTGGAGATAGCCGATCATCAACAAACTCACTTCATAAGTGAAACAAGAAACAAACTTAGAAGGTGGAATTTGAAATCTGTATCGTCTAAACTATTTCTTCAATCAAAATCTACATTCCCAAACTCAGTCATTGCTGATTAACATTCTCATTAATCAGGAACGAGACACCATAAGAAAATGAAAATGAGAAACAATGATATAAACCTGCAATAGAAAGCTTCCTTGCACCCACCAGGACAGGACACAACTGAAGGTAATCCGAACTGGCGTGAATAAGGCAATTGAAAACTGCCATTCATAAGTGATTCTATAACATCTTTAGGTAGAGCAGCACCTTTATCTTTCAAGCCACTTTCACCACATTCTTCCATGCCTTGTTCGTCCAACTCAGTATCTGAGCCACTCTCATGATCACTACAATCTTTTGAACCACTTGAACTTGCTATATTTCCATGCTCACTCTTTGGAAAATCACCTAAATTTCGCAGAAAAAGCTTTCTTCCTATTTGAAGTTCTACCGAACCTATAAACTGGAAACAGTGACTACATACTAAACAGTCCATCTGTAAAAGCAAAACATTAGAAAATTAGTAGATTATGAAAAGGATATTGAATCACAAAGAAGCAAAAGGAAAACCCAATCCACTTGAATTCTTTTTTCCTTCTAGAAAATAGTACCTTGTTAAATAGTACCTTGTTCGAAGAATGTTGGATTCCAAAAAGCATTGGGTCCTTCAGAACAAGGTCCCCTTCTTTAAAGTCCAGATCAGCATAAACTCCTGAAGTATGACCATACTCACAAATATGCAGATTGCAATATAAAGCCGCACTGAAAAACACAAGGGAAAAAAAAAAAAATCATACCTTTGCCATAATTGCCACTGGTACTCACTTTTACTCCTTGGCATTGTCTAGCAGCTATAAGTTTCTCAAAATATTTCTGAATTTTTTTACAGAAACAGAAAGTAAGCCTAAAATAAGAAATCCCAGAACAAGAATCTCTGTGAATTCGGCAAGACAGCATTGAATAGTCTTTCCAAACAAACACACACAAAAATATGAATGAAGAGATTGGGAGGGAAAAGAGTACCTGGACTTGTATATGGGAAGGGGGCTTGAGGAGCATAGCGATTTGATCGGAGCAGTTGGCATCAATGAGGCAAGTGGGTTCCATTCCGTGGAGATCAAAGGAGAAACTCTTCTGCTCTAGCTCAATTGAAGAGGTATACCAACCGCGAGTTCAGCTTCAAAGGGCTTTCAGTTCAAAGGGTTTCGGAGGCTATGAAGGGTTTTAGGAATGGGTGCCATAATATTTTATTTTCTCCGAAAATTTTTAAAAAAAAAAAGACCATCATTTTTTTTATCTTTTTTTGTTGCTTTTTATCCTTCACAAATAAAATTAGGTGCTATTTAATTTTTAAAAGTCACAACAATATGCCCTTCTTTTAGATACTCCCATTAGACACTAATCAGTGAAATGAAACTTTAACAATGACCCAATTACTTTTATATTTATTTTAATAATTTTTTACTCAAACTTATTTCATTTTAATTTTTAGGGTAATATTATAGTTTGACCATGACATTTGTTTAATTTTTTATTTTTAACATTGGCATTTAACACAATTAATATGGGATAACATGCTTTTATGAATATATCATGTTTTTGGACCAATACAATATAATCATATTTGTTACGAATTTTAATCTTTTGTATTATTGTGTTATTCTTGGTGATTATTTATAAAATTATTTTTTGTTGATTTACAGTTATATTAGAATATGACATTTTTTGCATACTTGAGGACGATACGATTATTACCTATTAATTGCATATAGTTCTCCATGTAAAATATAAAATAATTATTATGATTAATTATTTTCTTTTTCTTTTATTTATTTTTGTTGTACATAATATATTTAGTCATAATGAGATTATGTATACAAATTTGAACATATTTTGGTATGTTGATAATATTAATGTTAATTTTATTCCATGAAAGTCAATATAATTCTAAAAATTTATCTAAAAGAGATAATGGACCAATAATTATATTGAGTATCGTTGTTTTTCATAGTTGTGACTTGCACGTTATTCAATGTAAAATATTGTATCTATTTAAGAAGATTTTTAATAATTAGTTTTATTGAAATATGAAATATATTTTAAGTAAGTACTGTTTGAAATGGCCTTTCATATCTTAAATTTAATAAGGTTATCATTGATAATTTTTTAGGATAGAGGGTAAAGTTGTCCAAAAAATATTCTCATTGGATTGTCATATTTTTATATAGTATAGATAAATTTCTACCCTCAAAATTTAAAAATTTATTAATTTCTATCTTTCTGTCAACAAAAATATGTTAAAAACTATGGAAGAGGTCATTTTGTTAATTTATTCTTATTTTTACAAGATAAATATCGTCGTTAACCTTTGAACAATTTTTGAGTTTATTTGGACATTAAAATATTAAATTCGTACTCTCAAAGTTTAATTTCTTTTTCAATATCCGTCTTTCCATAGAAAAGCTCGGTTAAGTCCGAATGCCAACATTTGTTGCGTGCTTGCACTTGGCTGGAATTGAACTCCCAACTCTTTTGGGCAGGGGCTTTAGCACTTGCCGCTTTAGTAAGGTCTCATTCACAATGAACATGGCTTCTGTAATCAAGTTGAATTAGAAAAATTCATGGTTAATCTACTTCTTGTGCTTGTAAGAGAAGAAATTATAAATTGGCACCAATATGTCTGGCAACAGTGTTGTTAAAAATGAAAAAACATATAAATTAAATATTTGTTTAGCAGCAAAAAYGATAAACACGTACCTTTAGTTATAATGCTTCACAATAATTTATCGTAGTACGTAATTACTTCAATTCCTATAAAATCTTCAAATCTTCTTATTCCTTATTGATCTTCTTGGATAGCGGACTTTTTACAGGAGTTCAGGAGAACAAGGATTGAATATGGGCTGAAGCAATGAGAGTTATTCATTTATTTTTAGATTCTAATAGAATGTTGGTTTTGGAAGACGTTTTATATGTTTCCAGTTTCAAACATAATTTGATATCAGTTTCAAAATTATTATTTCAAGGATATTCTGTTGATTTTCATTCTGGTATTAAAATAATTAGAAGTGGAAATTTTATTTGTTCAAGAAACATATATAGAAATTTCTTTTACATAAATCTTGTTAGAAGTGAAAAAAATAATTCTATGACTGAACCTAGTAGGAATAATAATAACAAGAGATCATCATCATCTAATGAATCATATCTGTGACCCTTAAGATTAGGTCACATAAGCCCTAATYAGATTTTGAGGTTAATCCATGATGGGCCCTTGGACTCATTGAGATTGGAAGAATGGCCTCAATGTGAGTCATGCCTACTGGGAAAGATGACCAAAAGGTCGTTTACCTAAAAAGGAAGGAAGAGCCAAGAAGAGATACTAGAGTTAGTTCATAGTGATGTTTGTGGTCTGATGACTACACCTACAAGAAGAGGTTACAAGTACTTCATTATATTTATGGATGACCATTCTCATTTTAGTTATGTTTACTTGATGAGGTGTAAGTCTGACCTTTTTTGATAAATTCAAGAGTTTACTGCTGAAGTGGAGTATCAAATAGGTAAAATAATCAAAATCTTAAGGTCAAATCGTAGTGAAAAGTATCTTCTTGGTAAGTTTGAAGACAGTTTGAAAAGTATCCCATGTAGTGCATCATGGGATAGTCTCTCAGTTAACTTCACTTGGGACTCCCCTAGCAGAACGGAGCATTTGAGAGAAGGAACCGGACTCTTATGGAGATGGTTAGAAGCATAATAAATCATGCAACTCTTCTTATTTCCTTTTGGGGATATGCGCTGGAAACAACAACATACATTTTGAATTTACTATCTTCCAAATTTGTACCTAGGACACCTTGTAAGATATGGAAAAGGAGAAAGCCCAATCTAAATCATCTCAAAACATGGGSTTGTCCAGCTTATTTACTAACCGTAAGAACTAATTTAGATCCAAAATCAGAGTTATGCTGCTTTGTTAGATATCTAAAAGGTACTAGGTTGGATATTTTTATTATCCTAAGGAGCAGAAATACTTATTAGTACTCATGCTAGATACTTGGAGGTTGATCAATATATGTCCTAAAGGTTCAAACTTAATAGATTTGGGAGAGAGGTTGTCTACAGGACAAGTCTTAGATTCTTCTGATATTCCAGTCGGGGTGCCAGAAGAGACACTACCGAGTGTTCTTATATACACAAAGCTTCGGTGTAGTAGGAGAGAAACTAGAGTTCCAAATAGATGGATAAGAGAGGCTTTTGAGCTAGTTTCTGATCATCAGGAACAAGATCCCACTAAATAGGAGGAGGTAATTTTTGATGTTGATATAGATAAGTGGTGTCTTGCAATGGATGCTGAGATTGAGTTTATATATCTYATTCAGGTCTGGGATCTTGTAGCTAAACCTGAAGTGGTGAAACCTATAGGGTGTAAATGGGTATACAAGAGGAAAAGAGGAAACTAAATTTACGAATTAATAAAATGCTATTCTTGGATTTATGCAGTGAGAAATTGAACATTTTTCAAATAATTACTTGCAAAGCATTATGTCCATTTCTATCACCATCCTTGCCTATATATAGTGCACTCATCAATTATAAAAATGTGAGATTTAAAACTTGTCAATACTCTATGCTTCCTTATCATCTTTTATTTCTTTTGATAACTTTGACTTCGAGTATTAGAATTTTGATAATCGTTGATTCAATCCCTATTTTGATCCTTATCTTTTCCAACTTTGATTCTTTATTAATTTGTACAAAYTATCTTGGTTTGTGGCCTCAATACTACTATTTCTGTTGATATACGTTTTAGAATGCAACATTGGCAATTTAAAACCTAAAAAGCTTAATCCTTAAGCAATTTTTGCAAGATAATAAGAATGCTATAGCATTCATAATTCCAAAGAATGGGTGTAAGGTGCATTTTCCAATAAAGCAACACAAATCCCATGCATTTAATGAGATATCCGAGTGAAAATAATTTAAAAAAGGTGGTATGCATTGACTTTTGATGTTTACACAAAATTGCAGACAAAGAAAAGTATTGAGGATCACCTTATCCTAAATAGGCACTATAAGATGAATGTCTGCTGAGGCAACACTGACCTGTTAGAGAAGAATGCTATAACAATTGCCAACTCAGCTACATTTCAGGCTCTATATAAAGAACAACATTTCAAGCAAAAAGAGAGAGTTTTTTTCCTTAGAAATTGGAAATTAGTTCTTAGATTTAGCTAAGGTTCTTTTCGACAATAGAAACCCTTTTAGTTTGCCTACATTTCAGTTGTAATTAGAGTTAAGAAAAAGGGACGAAAGTCACCTCTCTTATAGCGTAATCCAGCTTTAGCTCTATTCAAAAGCTTTCTCAGGGTCAAATGCAAGTATTGTCAGCTTTGGCATTTTAGCAAGAGTTCTTYGTTGGTTCTGAATCTATTCTTCTACAATGGTTGTATTTCTATTAACCATTTCAAGGGTGAATAGCTTGATAAAGTTGAAATGTCAAGATCAAGGTTGTTTAAGTCTATGTTGAGTGTACTCTTTGAGAGATTGAAGGTATTTGATTAGGGTTAGGGGAACATAAGTCAATCCTACCTGTTTCAAAACTCAATATTGACAAAGAAAATAACCAAGTATCATGGCCATAGTCATATGCTTTATGTATTGAGTGAAATCTACAAAATAGCTACTTAGGATTTAGGAATAACAATCTTTAAAACCTTTAAGTAACTTGTTGCTACAACATTCTAGTACTTGGCAGAGATAAGGACACCTATCTCACCAAAGAACGATCCTACAACATTACAGCATTTTTGGGAAGATTACCATAGAAATATGGTCTAGTCTCCCTGCGTCTTCTACATTTCACTACGAATGGCGTCCTGTAAGACATTATGTGAGACTACTCATTGGTGCTATAACATCCAAAACTAACTCTAACTCCTAACTTATGCCACTGACTTTTTATTGCTTTCTAACTTACTCTCATTTACATATACTTAAGCCAATTTACATTTATGTACTCGCTTTAAGTCATTTAGTTATTTTGTCATCCCGGTTAACTATCCTCCTCTATTGCTACAACATTTTTACCTCTTCTATGCAAAGTTTACATAATTTTCCTCTCGTTTAACTATCCTCGTGGATCGACATCCTATTCACTTTTACTATTTTTGGACCATACTTTTCGCAAGTGCAAGTTTAATTGCAATAGGTTAAGTCCCAACAAGTTTTTTGCGCCTTTGCCAGGGATAGGCAAAAAATGAAGCTAAATTGTGTAAAATTTCTTGCTTTTCACATTGTTAATCTTTTCAGCTACTAGTTGCTATTGGGAATTGTTAGTTTATGAGAACTAGAGCAAGAACACCTGAAAAGTTCTTGAACCATCTGTCCTCGACAAAGATCCTAAAAGAATCATTAGAAAAAGAAGAAAAAATTTAAGGATGAAAGCATAACAAGCAAATGGGGTAGAACAATGCAATAATAACCCACTTGGGATTAATAATGCAGCACTGCCAGATGTCAAAAACCGTGCTATAAGAGAATATGCTATATCAGTTTTACCCGACCTAAATCCCTACATTGAGAGACCTAAAATTCAAGCTCGGCAGTTTGAACTTAAACCAGCCATGTTCCAAATGCTATAAATGGTTGGGTAATTTGKTGGATGGCCACTAAAGACACTCATCTGCAACTAAGATTGTTCATGGAATTGAGTGACTCGTTTCAACTCCATTTAACTCAAAAGAAGCACTAAGAATGAAATTATTCTCTTTTTCATTGAGAGAGAGAGAAAAAGAAATGGTTGAACTCTTTACCTCCAAGTTCTCTAACATCATGGAGYAACTTTGCTGAGAAATTTTTGATGAAAATACCTCTAACCTTCAAAGAATGTGAAGATAAGAAATGAAATTACCTCGTTCTAGCAATATGGTGATGAAACCTTGTATGAAGCATAGGGAAAGATTCAAGGAATTGCTCATAAAATGCCCTCAGGATTCAAATGGACAACTTTTACAGCGGACTCAATGCTAAAACAAGAATAGTGATTGATGCTTTAGCAAATGGAACATTGCTATCAAAATGATACAGTGAAGCGTTCAATATATTAGGAATAATAGTAAGCAACAACTATCAGTGGACAAAAACTAGAATGGCAATAGCGAAGAGAGTTCAAAGAGTACATGAAGTTGATGCTGTGACAGTTCTCTCAACAGAAGCGACATCTTTAACCAATATGCTGAAGCACATGAAGTTGCCAGCTATACAACCAACACACAACAAGCCATTGACAATTGTGTGTGCTGTGAAGATCCACATACTTTTGACAACTGACCATTTAATCCAGAATCTGTGCGCTATATTGGAAATTTCACTAAAGGAAATAATCATTTTTCAAACATCTACAACACTAGATGGAGATAACATCCAAATTTCACATGGAGTAATCAAGAAAGAAATGCTATAGAAAATCAGYATCAGAGACCAATTCATCCTCTTGGATTGTTGCAGCAAAATCAATACCAAAGACTAGTCTACCATGAATAACCAATATCAATGGATGCATTATTAAAGAATACATGTCCAGTCATATGCCCTCATTCAAAACCAGGCAACATCACTGAGGAATCTAGAAAATCAAGAAGGTCAAACTGCTTCATCATTTGAGCATCAGGCAGCAAGGACCTTGCCTAGTGATACACTAAACCTAGAGAGAAGGAAAGGAGCAGTGTGAAGCTATAACCTTCAAGAGTGGAAAGAAATTGAAAGAACCAATAGCTACATAAGAAGAAACAAAGGAGATGACAACTACTCAGAAAGACAACAACTTTGAAGTCAAYAAAGAACCAGTTAGACAACTAGCAAAGGAATCTAATGCTACAACAAAGCAACCTAACAACATTTAGGATAAATAACCACCTCTTTTCCTCAAAGGTTAATTGCAAAACAGCAAGACAAGCAGTTTAACAAATTCTTGGAAATCCTCAAACAACTGCATATCAACATACTTTTGGTCAAAGAATTAGAGCAAATGCCTAATTATGTCAAATTCATGAAGGAAATCTTGTCAAATAAAAAGAGGTTCGGAGAATTTGAAACAGTAGTATTGATCAATGAATGCACATCTATCTTGCAGAATAAATTGCCACCAAGATTGAAGGACCTTGGGAGCTTCACTGTACCATGATCGATTGGGAATTCTTACTATGGAAGAGCACTGTGTGATCTTGGGGCAAACATTAAATTTATGGCTATGTTAATTTTAAAATAGCTTGAGATTGGAGAGGCAAGAACAATCGCGATTACTTTGCAGTTGGAGGACTGTAGTTATGCATACCCTAAAGGAAAGATTGATGATGTCCTAATCCAAGTTGAGAAATTCATATTTCAAGTGGACCTCATTAGCTTAGATTATGAAGCCGACAAAGAAGTGCCCATCATTTTGCGAAGACCTTTTCTTGCTATAGGAAGGACCGTGATTGATGTCCTCAGAAGGGAACTAACAACGAGGCTAGATGATCAATAAGTTACCTTCAGCATCTTCAATGCACTGAATTTTCCAAATAAGTAAGAAGAGTGCTCCACAATAAAAGAAGCTGAATCAATAGATGCTATGCATATTGAAGAATGCTATAGCATTCTATACTTAGATGAAGAAGAAGACGGGAAAGTGAAAGCTCAGATAATGATACAACATTGACATGGGTAAACTCAGTAAAGTTTTGAGGGAATTGACAGGAGATATGAATCATTGGACCTCTCAAAGAAGTGTTCAACCAATCAAACCATCGATTGAAGATCCATTAGCTGTGGAAGAAAAAGCATTGCCATCTCATTTGAAGTATGCTTATCTTGAGAAAGAAAAAAAGTTTCCAGTTATCATTCCTTCAACATTGGACCAACAAAAGGAGGATAAGCTGCTGGCTATTCTGAAAAGTCATAAAAAGGCCTTAGGATGGACAATGGCAGACATCAAGGGAATAAGCTCCATTGTATGCATGCACAAGATCATCTTAGAAGAATGCTGTAGCAATTCTGTGGAACTTTAGAGAAGACTCAATCCAATCATGAAAGAAGTTGTGAAAAAAGAAATCATCAAGTTGCTAGATGCTAGAATAATTTATCCAATTTCGGACAATCAATGGGTGAGCCCAATCTAATACATTCCAAAGAAGAGAGGAGTAACAGTGGTAAGAAATGGAAAGAATGGATTGATCCCAATAAGAACAGTAACCGGCTGGAAAGTATGCGTAGATTACAGGAAGCTCAACAATGCTTTAAGAAAGGATCATTTCCTTCTTCCCTTCATAGACCATATGCTAGATAGGCTTTCGAAAAAGAATATTATTGCTTCCTAGATGGATACGTTAGATACAATCGATTACTATAGCACCAAAAACATTCAGAGAACAACTTTCACGGATATGGTAGAAATGACTTTGGAAGTCTTTATGGATGACTTCTCAGTTTTTGGAGAAACATTTGAAGAATGCTTAGACAACCATTAAAAAGTGCTAATCAAATGTAAGCAAACCAACTTGGTTTGAATTGGAAAAGTGCCACTTCATRGTTAAAGAAGGCATTGTATTAGGATATCAAATTTCAAAGGAAGGAATGGAGGTCGATAAAGCAAAAAATCAAAGCATACATAAATTGCCCCCGCCATCCAATATGAAGGGAGTCAGGAGTTTTCTTGGGCATGATAGTTTTTACAGAAGGTTCATCAAGAATTTTTCAAAGATTTCAAAACATCCTTGCTACAACGCAACTTGCCATCCAATTTTGATGATTGCTATAGCAAATCATTTGAACAGCTCAAAAAGGCATTAGTTTCAGCTTCTATCATAACACCACTAGACTGGACATTACCATTTGAGGTAATGTGTGACGCTAATGATTATGCTGTGGGAGTCGTACTCGGGCAAAGAAAGAAAAAGCTTTTTCATCCTATTTATTATGCAAACAAAATCCTCAATGAAGCACAACAAAATTACAACCACAGACAAAGAATTGCTTGCAATAGTATTTGCTTTAAAAAATTTCGAGCCTATTTGGTAGGAACAGAAGTGACTGTGTTCACAAACCACTCAACAATCAAATATTTGATCTAAAAATGAGATGCTAAGTTGAGACTGATCAATTGGATATTATTGCTACAAGAGTTTGATTGGAGATTAAAGATAAAAAGGGAACTGAGAATCAAGTGGCGGATCATTTGACCATATTTGAAGAAGAAGAATAAGATCCCAAGTGCAAATTGCTAAATCACTCCCTAACGAACAAATTCTTACTATCTAAAAAGATTCAACACTATGGTATGCCAACATTGTCAACTTCCTAGTCAGTGGGGTCAAACCTCCGGAACTAAGTAAGCAAAAATTGAAGAAATTCATGCATGATCTGAAGTATCACTATTGGGATGAACCATTTCTATACAAGCTTTATGCAGATCAAATTATGAGAATATGTGTTGCTAATGAGGAAATCCAAAGTATGATACTTCATTATCACGTGTCGAGGAACCCGAATTGCTTACTTCAAACTGGCTATTTTTGGCGGTCACTTTTAAAGATGCTTATGATATTGTTAAATCTTGTGATAGATGCTAATTAGTGGGAAATATTTCCCAAAGGCATGAAATGGCATTGGCTAACATTTTGGAAGTTGAGCTTTTTAATGTGTGGGGAATAGATTTCATGGGAGCCTTTCCAACTCCTTTGGAAACACCTACATTTTGGTTGTTATCGATCATGTGTTCTACACCAAGGGCTTTGATCAGTGATGAAATGTGTGCATAAATCCCTTCCATGAGTACTGCTACTAGGATACATTCTTCAAATCACCCACTGAACATAATGAAGTTTAAACGGAGGATCAAGAATCACAACATAAAACATAATAAAATTCAACCTTTTATTATTCCCCCAATATTTGTTATAATTTTCCCTCATTCTCAACCATATCTCTCAACTCAACATCTTTTCTACCTTCCCAAGAATTCAAAGATGTTACCACATCACTAGGTTCATGGAGAACTTGAATAATAGTCATATATAATGAGCCTGAAACTTGCAATGTCAAATCATAAAAATATCCTAAAAACTTCACAAAATGAAAAATGTAAAATGTTTCCCCAATTATCATAGCTAAGCAAACCACTCAGACCATCACATTCTAAAATCAAGACTATAATGTGGATCTATATATGCATGTCTTTAAAATGCTTTTGCAAGAGTCAAAATTGTATCTAGCATCAAATAGATTGAGTTCCACCTAGTAGGAACATCCAAGCACAATAACCTCTTGCCCTCTATTTTTTCCATTTCAACACAATCCTTAAACTTTCTCAAACTACTAGGAGACAGCCTTATATATCTAACTGTTGCCCGAACATAATTAATTGAAGGGACAATCTCTTTCAAACCATAAAAAATGACAAGATTTATTATGTGAGCAATATATCTTACGTAAAGATACTTTCCACCCAAACTATTACCCCAATTAGAAGTTCTTTTTTCAAGTAAGAAATTGCAACATCCTTCAAACTTGCATTATCAATAATAATTGTAAAGACTTTATCAATTCTCCAATCAAGCAAATATTTTTCAACTCCTTTCCCAATAGCCTCACCTTTATGACTATCTACGGGACAAAAATTTAAAACTTTTTTATGCGAAACTGAGTCATTATCAATGAAATGAACAGTGAGAAACATATAATTAATTCTTTACTCAGAAGTCCATGAATTTGTAGTAAAGGAAATTTTATCGGATGACTCCTCTAACTCTTCAATTTTGACTTATGTTCTAAATACAATTCATAGCAATATCTTCTAACAGTATTATGAGACGGGACTTGAAAAGATGGATATGCAATAGACATAAAATACCTAAAACCCTTATTTTTCAATGAAACTAAATGGTGGTTCATCAATAATAATCATATATGTATAAGCTTTTCTAGCATCTTCTTGATTAAATCTTCAAGTAACTACTGAACCAACTCTATTCTCGTGAACAAAAGATTGTTATTTTACCCGAGGTGCATGGGTCTCATTGTTGTGTGGATTTTTCATGCATCCTTTCATGTGATTCTTCAAGGTACTTGTACCATTAGCCAAAGTGTTAGCAGCATAGTCTGCTTTACAATAATTGCAATATGCTCTTTGTTCCTCTTTTTTGGTTGCAATATAGTGAAGTGTGACCAAACAACAGATTAAGGCTGCATTGCTTTTCTATTTTTCTCAGCTTGGCTACAGTTGAAGAATTAGATCCTTGACTTGTTTTAGGTGGAAGAATGACATTTTCAGGATATAATGGTAAAGTATCAGCTTGATCTGACATCCTACAAGGGAAAAGAGGAAAAAAAAATATTTATATTCATATATTAAAAGATGACGAAAGATCAAACATTACCTAGGTATATTCCAAAAGATAAAAATTTAATGAAACAAATCTATTAGATTAATCATTAGTTGCAGCAAGCATTAGGTTTAGGTTAATTATTAGTATTTCTATGTAGCAAATCTTGCATGAGCAAATTCCAAGACAAGTGATTTATTAGAAATTTTTAAACTAGATGGAAGTTTAGATCTACTCATTCACTTAAGATGCCATTCGAGAGAGGGATGCAACACTTTCTCCTCTTGCAGGCTACTGATATTAAGTAGAAAGATGAAAGTGATAAAAGAAACTGAAAGAAAGTTGAACTTTTTAGGGTTCACATCATATACTGGAATTCTGTCTTATTTGACATAGAAATCAAGAACCATTGCAAATTTTACCAACCAAAACGTGTGCAAGAACATTATGAATCAACAAATGAATACAAGACAAGCATTAGTTAAATGAATGACCAAAATTTAAGGTTTAAACAAAAGAACTGAGCTAGAAAATAACGATCATAGAAAGAAGGTTCAAGAGAACTAGAGTTGAGCATGTATATCAACTAAACATACCTAGATTCTCTAGTGGTGTAAGTTGTAATGGTGTTGTATCGAGAAGGCGATAATCAAGCAGTAGCTAGTTATAGCTCTGTAGCTATGGCAGCAGGGTGGCTCGGTGGTAGCGTGAGACGTGAGTGACTGTGAGAGTGGTGCGGCGGCATAAAATTGCAAATTGTTTAGAATTAGGGTTTCAGCTTTTGAGAAGTTCTACTTGAAGTTAGTCAAGTCAACGAAGTCAAATTAACCAATAGAACACCAAAATTATTCAAATTTAAGAAAGGTGAAATTGCATGGATCTTTTGATAGTTTATAAAATCAAACAGAACCAAACCTAAAAACCAAAAAATTGAATTGAATTGCTTAAATTGGTTCCATTTGGTTCGGTTTTCTAGTTTAGACCGAAAATGCCCATCCCTATCTGGAATTCACCATAAATTATCAGAACCCACCAGCGAAATTTTAGAGAAAATTTCGAATTTGATTGTTAATAATATGGATGAATGAAAACTAAAAACAAAAAGGTCCCTTAAATAATGAAGAGACAAATCCCAATCATAAACGAATTAACCTAAAACTCAACTAATAAAATAGAAACAAATCTCCTAACYTAATAAGAACTACTACTAAGGCCTAATTAATATAGAAACAAATTTGGAAATTATTAAAAGTCTAAAAAGTGGTAAAACTTTAGAATTTAATTTGATCATCAATATCTTTGATTATCTATCTTACATCAGTCTTCTCCGCTTTCAAAGAACTCGACTCTGAGTTCCTTAGAATGAAATCATTCATCTCCGTGAAACTCATGCATATTAGCAACTTAAAAGTCTTAGAAATGCTCAAAATCCGAAGATTCATTATTGCATAATGTTAGAAAACTCTTCCCCTCTGTAATCATGGGCCCTCTAGAAGRCGACACGGGAGCCATAACACTTTATGCTCATKCCATGAAAATGGTAACATATTATCTCACCCCTTATAAGTAATATCCACGTCAAATTACCAAGGTCATCCCAATAAAGCATGTCACGCATCCATATCAATTACATCACATAAAACATGATCCTTATAATGCTTACCAATAGATATTGGCACCTTGCAAGACTTCGTACCTCAAACTTGAGGTTCCTTCTTGAACCATCCTAAGGAGTGCGGTGCATCATGTGGTTGTGTGGGCAACTGCAAGTAATCCACCAGCTTCTTTGATACCAAATTCTCACAACTATCATTATCCATAATCAAATTGCACACCTTATTATTAATAGTACAAAGTGATCTAAATAAGTTTTGATGTTGCCTTTCCTCTTTGGAGATAATAGGAGCCTTTGCAAGACAAAATTAACTCTTTCTGTTGACTCCTCCACTGCAAACTCACCACGTTTATGACATTTATAACATATCTCAGTAGAAAGTTTAGCATAAGGATTAGTAGATCTTGATTAGTAGGCTYTATTCTGAATGCCTTCAAAGATATTACTTGTCCCCCTAGAATGATTATTAGGACCATCAATCCCATTTGGAATAGGATTAGGAAACCTGGTAGCACTTTTTGTATTCAGTTAGGCATTTTGCCCTTTATTTGTAGAGGATTTCACCATACTTGTGTGCCTCTGATATGTGTTCTTCTCTAGAAGTTCCGATTTCARTGCCAAACTAGAAGCCTCTGTCTCTGTAGACATAAAGTGCATGCTTATTTTCTCTTGAATTGAAAGCTTTATGCACTAATAAATCGAGCCACCTTTTGATTTTAGACTCTTCCAAATCATTCCGCTCTGACAAGCATAGGAATTCATCAGTATATTCAGTCCCAAACCTGTGCCCCTGGATGTAATCAATATACAGCCAATATAAATATTGTTCGTAGCCCATTGATAAAAATTAATCCATCATGAATTGTTTCATCTCTGCCATGTTTGGATATGTTGCTTTCCTTGTCTCAGGCGAGACTTCTGCAATTGATCCCACCAGACAGCAGTACTGCTTTTCAGACAAAAAGCAACCATCTTAAGTTATTTTCTCTCTAGAACCTCCATAATCTCGAAAAATCAGCCCACCTCTACTTACCAGTTCAGAAATTTCTCTACCTTCATGTGGCCCAAAAAAACAGTGAATATCTACCTTAATCCTGAAACCTTGATCATCCTGACATTGTCTTACGGCTATTCAATTTCTTCCTCGAGATCAGAATCCTTGGCATCTCCTCGGGAAGTCCTAACACAGACCTCCTCTCGTACTCGTTCTCCTCGTGGAGCCCTAACACGTACTTATTCTAGTACTCCTTCTTCCGACCTCTGTCTCCATTCAGATTATTGGGTTAGAGATAACCTTCCCCTTAACCAATCTCCTAAGATCCACCATCTAACCAGATATGAGGTTCATTGAAGCGGTAATCTGAGTTATTAATTGAGTTGTTATCTGAGCAATAACAGCGTCAAGCTCTGCTCTTGTAACATGGTTTGTAGCACCTTTATTCTTATTGCTCATTATTATCATGTGAATAAAAGAAACAGGGAAGGCACGCAGTACTACCATCTAACGCAGTCTGAAACGTAGTCGGTTTACAAGTAATGGACCAGAATGACAAAACCTGAAATTCTCTAAAAATTAAAAGAATAAATCTCGAATCCACTAGCAAATTCAAGAGAAAGTCTCGAATTTGATTAATAATAATATGATTGAATGAAAACTACAAGTATAAAGGTCCCTTAAATAGGGGAAAGATAAATTTTAATGCTAAATGAATTATCCTAAAACTCAACTAATAAAATAGAAACAAATATCCTAACATGATAAGAACTGCTAGTAAGGCCTAATTACTATAATAAAAATAAATTTAAAATTTACTAAAAGGGTAAAACTTTAAAACTTAATTTGATCATCAATGTTTTCAATTATTTGTTCTAAATCAATATGTGTGTGTATTTTCTAAAATGCATTGAATAGTTCGATTCTCTAGTCAATTCATACATAGACACAAAAGCGTCTTATTCCTTAAAATTCAACAACGCGATCAAAATTTCCTTATCCTCGCGCCAAATAGTCTAGTAGTGTTTCATCATAACCAAAATTAACAATAAGCATAAAAAATCCTATTATTTCGAAATATCAAACACATATTCCTTCTTTATCCCGCAATTTAATACTATCTTATCATATTATTTACTTATATAAGGTCTAATTTGAAGGTTGTGCGAGATTCTATTCTAAGAATTATTATATCTTAACCTAATATAATATTTAATTAAAAATATTTTATCTCCATGCATACACGGGCATTCTTATTATTCTCAGTGACAAGTGTTCTTATTAACATTATTTCCTTTAGCAGAAAATCTAAAATTAGTCCAGAGTCTATAATAGTAGTTCAAAGTCGATTATGGTAGTAAAAAAATTTCTAAATAGCATAATCCAATGGGAGTTACTTAGCCAAAATAGTAGGTCAAGATCCAAGCCTATTAATATTTGGGCTATCGCCAAACCAAGACCCAACAAAAAAGAAGCCTCAGACCCAGCAGCCCTTTATTTCTGGCATAAGACTTTCTCAACTAGGCCCAAACCAATCTTCTGTTTTATTTCTCTTATTTACTTTCTTATTCAAGCCCAATCCGAAATTCTATTATTTCTCATACAAACCCAACCCAAAKTCGATCATCTTCCTCACCAATTACTGCGGAAAGCTTCATGGCAGCCATGGCTACTGCCTGCTGCCCAGCTGCAGTCGGCRGCCGGTGACAATTTCCCGTTCAATCTTCCAGGACCACCCCTAAGCTCCGTCTTTCATTGGGAACCCATTTTTTATGTCATTCACTCCGATCTTTAACATTAAGCTCTCCAAAACATGAGATCCATTTATGAAATTTTTATGTTTTTCCATTACAACCACACATTAGAACACCAACTCAATCTCAAGCCTAAAATCAACTCAAAGAATAGGAAATAGGCCACATAACATATCATTTTGCTTAAAAGAAATAAACACATGATAAAGGTTCATCATTCCTCTTTTCTTTTAGATGAGCTTACCTTGGCCTTTAAGGAGTTTGTTTCTTTAAAAGAATGTAGAACTGTGATGGTGGTGGATATAGTGAAGAGAGTCTTGAGAGGGTAGAGGAAGGGGAAATGCAGAGAGCTAGATAGAGAGAAAGAGAAAAGTGGGTGACAGTAGAGGTCTAGGAGATGATGTCAGGGGGACAAGAAAATCTGGTATAGAGAAAAAAATGAGAGAAATGAAAGAATGGAAAATAGAAATGGGAGAAGGAAGTAACAGAAGAAGGAAGAGGGTCAGTCAGACATTGGATTAAAAGGATGGCGGCCTATGCATGACCATCAGGAGGCCAATGATCGTGCATTATTCAATTTAAATTAAAATTTTTTTAGTTGAATAAATTTAAATAAGAAATTCGATTTGATTTTTTAATTTTTCAATTCGGCTTGAGCAATTCATAAATAATTCGATTTGATTTTTTATTAAGTCAAAAAATCAAAATACATATAATTTTTATTTAAAGAAATTCAGAATGTATTGTTTTATTTTTAATTTTTTTAGAAATTAGAATTAATAGTTTCCGTTARCTGAATGTTCTGATCATCATGATCTAGATCTTTCAAGCTTTATCAGTTGCTGGTCCATGTYGGAAAAATATGGAGATGGGCAAACCTCGCAAAGCTGGACCTATGCAGAAAACTAGAGTCCCCTCTTTTAACATATATTCTGGAGTCTTGTCGTTTTCACTTTTAGAAATCCTCTGTGTAGAAGTAGTATTTAAGATTTTTCTTAAGAGTTTCTAAGATTGTTTCCATCCTGTAATGGTTAAAATTTTTTTTCCCTAAAATAATGTAGTATTATTGATAAATAATTTTTTTATTCTTGAAACTTTATAACTTTAGGATTTAACCTTTCTAGATATAGGGCTTTGGTTCAGTATATGATTCATTTCTATTTCTTTTCTTTTCTCCATAAACTTCTCCTTCTATTTTTCCTTCTTATCTTGARTCTTTATCGGATATGATTAAACATGAGTTCTTACCAGATCTGATCGAACACCAATTCGATTRCGAGCACAATTTCATATCAWAAATTAAAAATATTCAAGTCAATTGGGATTATTGTTGAACGTGCTAGACCATTCTAATGAGAACAAAACTTCATATATTCTTCGAGATATGCTATTTTAAATGAAACTACAYGAATGCCAATRGGGCTAACCGATCATCATTTTTTTTATTTGAAATTGGCATTTGGTTACCAATTRAAGTTCAAAAGATTATCCATTTGCAGAAAATAGCAAATTCACGTAGCTAACGCTTGTACTGATTCATCAAGAATTACTAAATCACATTTATGATCAATAGTTATTCCTATCCGGGTGTAAATCCCAGCATGATAAAATGTTGATATACTTAGCTAGCAATTATAAAATATACGAGAAGAGTGTTAGTGATTTTAAGACATTAAACATGCCAGAAGCATAATAGTGATTCTAAAGTATTCCAGGAATGAGGCATATCGCTTGACTCTAAAGCACGCCAAAAGCATGGCTAATCTCTTGGTTCTAAAGATAAAAATTCTAGAAAGAAAAAAGGATAATATGATCAAAATGGCTATATTTTAGAAATTAAAAATTATGAAAAGACATTAATAAAGAGATTCAAATTCCTCAAAGTAATATAGCGAACTCTCAATATCTTGATATCATAGATGATAATGAGGATCTTGAATCAAAATCAATTGAAAATGTCAATATAAATATGATTGGCCAAGATGGAGAGATGCAATTGAATCTTAATTAAACTCACTATGGAAACTAAGGTTCTTGAACCTGTAGTCCTAACAYAATAAGACCAATTGACTATAAATAGGTATTTATATGTGAAAAAGAGATGAATATTAAAAAGTCACGAGATATAAAGTACGACTAAGGTTCAAGATTTCTGACAAAGATAATGTATTGATTATATAAAAGCATATTAACCTCTAGTGAATATAATTACGTACAAATATTTTGTAGACTTAGCAATACATGAAAATCTTGATATGCTTTGATGGATATAGTTACTTTATTTATTTGGATCAGTTGACAATGACAAATAAATGAAAATTGCTGAAAGATTTAATTTATCTGAAACATTGAGTTGAGAAAATCAATCCATCAAATTGCAAAAATCCTTGCATGGATTAAAATGATCTAGATGTATTTGATATAATCATATTAGCGAATATCTATTGAATGAGGGATAAAAAAGAAAGATGTCTACCCTTGTGTATTCATAAAGAAAACATGGATGACAATTGTCATAGTTTACATTAATTAAAATCTAATTGAAATTCCTGAAAAGCTCAACAAAAAGATCTAAGAAAGATAAAAAATTATATTATATTTATTTGCAAATGAACATTTCCCTAAATGATTATTTTGTTCATCAATTCAAGTATACAGAAAAAAGTAACAAAATAACTTAAATGGATAATGCATATCCATTTGTATCCCTTATGGTTATTACATCACCTGAAGTACCATACCTTAGTGCAATTGGTATTTTTTTTAATAAATCTCCTTGCAATTATAGTTATTTGGGGAACACTATATTCTGAAAATTTGTTAAGCAAACTATGAGTCTTAGATGCTCAAATTATTAAAAAATTATTGCATTTCATGATATTATATCACCCAACTCAAAGGAGTAAAAAATTATTGCAATTCATGAGCTTATATTACACAACCCAAAGGAGGCTACATCGAAGGAGATGAACCTAGCATATTTCTCCAAAATTCTTCTATACGCACGAGTTTCAGAAAAGTGATGACATTAAAGTTAAACAAATTCAATCAAGTGATAATGCAGAAATTGATTCATCATATTGAAATGCGTCAAATCAAAGACATTCAGTGATAATCTATATGGAAGGGAGTAGTTGTACCCTTTTTCTTTCGTTCATATTTTGTCCTATTGGATTTACTGACAAGGTTTTAACGAGGCAACAATTAATACTCCAACATCAATTGTACTATTTTTTCWTAGTTTGATTTAAATTGTTTCCAAACAAATTGTTATGAGGCAATTGTTGTATAGATTAGTCATTTAATGGGGGTATTATAAATAATTCTTGGTGAATAACTTCTTACTCTTGAAACTTAAAAAGTTTTAGGGTTTAACCTCTATAAATAGAGGACTTTGATTCATCAAGATTAATGATAATCCGTCTATAATTCCTCTCTACTTCTCTTCTTTTCTCCATGAACTTCTCCTCTTTTTTTTTTTTTTTTTCATTCTTATGTTATAACAAGTATTACAATGTTGAGCATTTTGAATATTTATCTTTGACCTTTTATATTGTAATTGAGAAATGATTTTTTTCCTCATGTGATATTATATCACTATTTGTGACTTCTTCATTGGTAACCTTGTATTTCTTTTTTTCAATTTTTTTATTTTTGATCTATCTTTTTAATTTTTTGAAAAAAATATTTTTCAATAAATTTGATTTAGTTCCATTTAAATTAAATCGAACTGAAATTTTTTATTTCTCAAAATTTTAGTTTACATGCTAATTCAGTTCGGTATGGTTTGATTTTAGAGAAACTTCTAAAAAATCGAAATAGTAAATCGAATTGAAAATTGAATGTCCACCTAGCCACCCTTGGCTGCTTTAATTCAAATTCAGATCCTATTTCTTTTTTTCTTTTTTGGTCAAACTAAGGAAAGTCCATGGTCTTATTCTTCAAAAAGAGGTGGCAACTCCAAGGGAATTAGGTCAGCTTCCCATGCAATGCAGATGACACGCAAACCCGGACGACGACTTCATCCTCCAATCGGAAGTTTTACCCTTGCTGTGAGGGAGGAGGGAACTTGATGGGTCAATGTTATTATTTGTTTGGTTTTTCGGTGGGCCATAAATGGCATGGCAAGAATGTAAAACCAAGGGAGAAGAAGGTAACAACCTACAATATTGAATGAAAAGAGAATTAATTAATGAAAGTTCAATCTTACTCATCTGGGCTAATCTATTATGGTTCTTTTTATCCTTCATCAGTTATAAAACTTTTTAGTAGTTTCGATTGCTCGTATTCTGAGATTTTTATCYATGCTGATTCAGTTAGATTAGCTATTCTTCTCTATCTCCGTCGTTGACTTCAACTATTTTCAATCATTGACTTCAATTATTTTCATAAGTCAATATTATCTCACATTAACTCAAAATCTCAGCTCGCCGATCGCATAACTCGTATCTTCGACCTTTGACATTGACTTAGCATCCACTTGCTGCTCCCCTTCACCATCTATCCAAATGCTTTTCAACAATTGTCGTTAACTCTATGTATGCAAGATTTGCCTCTTAACCAAGAAGACTCGATTATCTTTTTTTTCAAGTTGAATAAAAAACAGTTACACCGTTTGATTTAGTTCATTATCATATTTGAGGGCCACCACAAACAAATCAATTAGCATAATTGTAAGATAATGATTTAATTTTAGCTTCCTAATGGTTGTAGCATTAGCGCTTTTGTTTGCGAATCCTTTTGTTTAATATGAAAAAATCTCTAATCTCTAGTTTATTACCTTGGACTTTCATTTGCTTCTCTTCGATGGAAGTTTGATTTTCCCAAAATGTTATCCTAATTTTTGGCCCTAATTCTTCAGATATAATTTGATTCAACTCATA
The DNA here is from genome assembly GCA_001752375.1 of Rhazya stricta. Classification (NCBI taxonomy): domain Eukaryota; kingdom Viridiplantae; phylum Streptophyta; class Magnoliopsida; order Gentianales; family Apocynaceae; genus Rhazya; species Rhazya stricta. The sequence continues at coordinate 5,423,258 of MEJB01000018.1, read as the reverse complement.
ACTCCATTGAACTTAAGAATTGGAACTCCATTGAAGGGTTTCTTGTATTCATGTTCTTTTTTAGGTATGCTTAAGAAAGGATGGCTTAAAACCATGTAAAAATACTGATAAGGTATATAAAGTGGTAATTTTTATAAAAATTTTTAATTATTAAAAAAACAAATATAACAAGAATCTCCATTCCAGTTTTACTCGTTTAATTTATGCGTCTAAAACTTTCTTCAAAGAGAAAAAAAATAGCCCAAAATAATTATTAGGAAAGAGTTAAAAAGCCCACTCTTTCCAAGGGGCCCACAAAATTGTTCAAGGGACCGTTTTTTCAAAAACTTCTTTATTTGAAAGATTTAATTTATGAGGACGCCTTTACTCCTACAAAATTTATGATAATGCTGAAGGGGACCCGGGGAAAACTGATAAATTAAAGGAAACTAAAACATTGATTATTTTGTTTTCCCCAGAAAAAGGAGAAAAATTGAATTTATCCGGCGGGGGCGAGGGGGTAAGAAAGCTTGTTTCTGTCCACTTTTCATCAATTATAAAAAACAAAAAGACGGTACCCGCACCGCCAAACAAAAGTTAAAACCAAATCTTCAAAATTTCATGCAATTAAAATTCCTCCCTTTCTCTTTTCTCCCCCCTCAAATAAGCTTGGAAGGTAGGGGACCCGTCCTTTGGTAAATTCAAATTTTTTCTTTTAAATTTCCCCCCACATGTATGTTTTCTTACTTAAATAAATATTCTGTAAATCTATTTCTTTCTATTTTCGGATGTTTTTAAGGGTTTTCAAAAAATTTCTCTGAATTTTTCAGGTTTGTGTTTTACGTTTTCTGGAAAAAACCTTTTTTAATGCCCTTTTTTTCCTGAATGATTTGTTTATTTCTGGTTTACATCCGCCCTTTTGCAATGAGGAAAATCCCCACCAGCCTACTTGTTGCTTTCGGCTTTCCTGATGTTCTTTCGTCGTGATTGCCCTTCTTGGTGTTGGTTACAAAAAAAGATGCAATCTTTTCTTGTTCTTTGTTGATCGGGTTTCTTTTCTTGGCATGCGTACTGATCTTTTGGTGCAATTCTTTCGGTCTTGTTGATAGTAATTCATCTTTCCCAGGTTGATGAGATGTTATTATGTTGTAAAATTTCCAAATTTTAATGYTATGAAAATATAAAWTTTAGGATTTGGGTTTGACCAAAAATGTGTTATTTTCTGTGTGTCTGTGGAACGGAATTTGATTGCGTTTTCTAAGGGTATCAGGTTTTCACACATTAGCAAATTGCTTGCTGTTAATTATTAACAAAGCGAGGGGGGACTACGATTATTTTTGTYGTAGTTTGTATTGGTGGTATATAGAGATCATTTGTTGGTTTCAGCTACCTGTATACAAGTAACAAGAATATTTGCTGCTTCTTTTTACACTTTATACTCATATTTTGGGATGTTCTGGAGGTCTGGAATTTTTTATATTCTTACTGTGCTTGCCTACAACTCGCATATTTTTTTTTTCATATCCTGGAATTAAGATAATTGGCATAATGCATCTCTCTGCCGCTGATTAAACAAGTTGTTGCGTTCCATAAACGTGCATTGTATACTACATCCTAATAGTGCATTGTGGTGGTTTAGAAGCACAGGTTTCCTGAACGTTTTGAAAGTTTGACATCTATAATAGCAGAGAAACACATGTAATCATACTTGTTGCTGTAGAATTAGTATGTTGTAATTTCCTTTCCGTTAACTGTTTTTATTGTTATTATTTTGTCTTCTTACACAGGTTAGATGTTGATTGCTAGCTAAAGGTTACTGTAGTTTCTATATTCTTGTTAGGAACAAATTAGTTTCTATATTATTTTCCTGAGTTCAGCTAGTTGACATGTCACCATCATTTCATATAAGTCTCCTTGAATGTCAATATTAGCCGGCTTTTTGTAATCATGAATTTACGCTTAYTGTGGCATGAAATATTCTGAAGTTTTCTATATCTAAAATTGCATGACTTGGGCATTATCTACGTTCTGTGGAATGGATATGAGGAGTCAGAAACATACATTATTTGATTTAATTTAATTTGCAATTTAAGTGTTATAACTCTGGCATTATTGAAGTTTTCTTATCATCARTAGAAAAGGATGATATGAGGTTTTTCTAGCTAAATATCCTTCGTGCATACTAGTAAAACATAACAGTTTATGTATCTTAGGTATTCAAATGACTGGCACTGAGACAGTGCCCAATTGATTCAGGCATAAACTATATAATGGATTTGAAGTTCTTGTTTTGTTGAGGCCATTATGCTGGCTACTTTCTGGGATTTCTCTTTAAGTCTAATGGGGTTTAATGTGATTTACTGTCTTCTGCTGGCAAGAGCATGTGACCACTTTCTTCTTGACCACTTTCTTCTTCTTCTTCTTCTTCTTCTTCTTCTTCTTCGTTCTCTCTCTACTTTATTTTTTCCCCTCTTCCTGCAGTCATGTTATTTTCAAGTTGCTCACAAACCCCAGCCAGAAAGAAAAATAAGGATGAAAAATGAAAAGAAAGTAAAAGACTTTTTTAGCTTTTATTTTATTTTTTGTGTACTATGTTGAACTCCAAAGAGATGCGTMAATAAAATTTAACCTGCAGAGAATTTTGTGCTAGTAACTAATTGGTGAATAATGCACTTTAAGTCGGTATGTTTTGGGACCTATTGAWSCAGTRTTTGGGATCTAAACCTTATTTTTGTCTGATTAGTAGTCTGCAAGAAAAAATATGTTGGATGCTTACATTCTGGAAATATATTTTTTAACAAGATGTGAATCATCTGTTTTGTGAATCACAATGCTCCAAGAACTTAATCATAGTGAAACATGAATTGCAGATACAAGGCAACTGGTCTTTAGTCTTCAGAAAAGTATGTGGCTCTTTAACTTTGCATTTGCTGTTTCCTGTTAGGTTTATTTAAGGCTCTGTTTTCTTTGAAGGGTGAATACAACCTTTTTCCTTCATATAATTAGTGTCATAATGCATTTCTGTATTATTCTTTTTCTTGTGAATTTTGTTGGTGGCTTTCGTTACATAACCTCGTGATTGGTCATACTTCTCATGATGGGGCGTGTATATTATTTATTTCAGGTCCTTTTGATTGGCTAAAAAGCAAAGAAAGTTTTGACACATCAGAGTTCTGCAGAGAATTTTCATGTCTGATCTTGATATCCAGATTCCAGCAGCTTTTGGTAGGACACTTTTTTGTTCAGAAGTTTCATTTGAATAATTAAAACCATCGCAAATTTTCTTTGCCTCCCTTCTCCTGGAACTGCATTGAACTATTGACCTAATGTGGAACAGATCCTTTTGCCGAGGCAAATGCTGAGAATTCAGGTGCTGGGGTGAAAGAATACGTCCATGTGCGTGTGCAGCAACGCAATGGGAGGAAAAGCCTGACGACTGTGCAAGGTTTGAAGAAGGAGTTTAGCTACAACAAGATACTTAAGGATCTGAAGAAGGACTTCTGCTGTAATGGCACCGTTGTTCAAGACCCTGAGCTAGGCCAGGTGACTAGAACTCTTATAGCTCTCTTTTAGTTAATCTCAATATATGCACCTCTTATGTTAAAAGTTTTTGAATTTGAAGATGTGCAATTCATCTTTAGCAAATAATCGTCTGCTGGTAATCATTATCATTCTTATCCTCTTTCCTCTTGGTTCAAGAGGCTTGAATGGCAATGGGTAGCAGGTCTCCAGAGATGGGATTTAATTATGTAGCTTGACTTTTTCTTTGTTTACCTGTCCATGAGGAACTAGTGTAATTAATTTAAATAATTATTACTTAGCCATTTCATGTCTGCAGGCTTTAAATGAGTTTTGCTCTTGAGAATCACTTCTCATTTTCTCAGCTCGAATCTGCATTTTGATTGTTTCAGTCCAAATTACAGTAAAATTGCTCACTCTTACATTAAGAATATAGTCAAGTAATTTTATGAACATTTCTCAATGGATGCAGGTAATTCAACTTCAAGGTGATCAAAGGAAGAATGTGTCCTCCTTCCTTATCGAGGTAAGGGCGATATCTATGGACATCCTTAAACTTCAAAAACATTTTGTCCATTTCCTACCTTTATTCACTATATCTTTGGATGGATCAATAGGCTGGCATTGTGAAGAAGGAGAGCATCAAGATTCATGGTTTTTAGACTGCGGCTACAAATCTCGAACTCGCCTCAGTTACTAGACTACTGCCTGAACATGCTTGTTGAATAGACTTCAATTACTTGCAATTTCTTTTGTTACACATGGAAGGAGTGACTTGTTCGAGTCTCTATATTTGCAAGAATAAGGTTCATTCGTCAAGATTATTCAGTTTCGCAATCCCCCAACTCCAAACACCTGATTTCCTATTCCCTCCCACCCCCCAAACCCGAAAAGGGGAAAAAAAAAAAAAAAAAATGAAGGCATAACAGAGTCCACTTGATGCTCATTTGGTTGTAGAGAAGTAGTTAATAACCTGAAAGCCATTTTAGACTTTATATTTTTTTTGACATATTAATTGTTGGTTTAACACTGTACTATTGGAAATAGCATAATTTGGTATTCGTTAAACCATGTTTTAGCTTGTTGGGATTACTAATGTTATCAGACTATTGCTGTTTGCACCTGTGGGTTTTTTGTTCATTGCTTCGTGAATTACGATGTGCCAGATTGAAATGGAAAAAGTTCTCTTTGTAATATGCAAGAAAATTCCTTTCTTTTACCCTAGTCTTCTGCTACATATCATAATCGTAGCATAAAAAAGTTGTCTTATAGTGTGTATTGTCTGGTAATGTCGTATGGTTTAAAAAGAAGCTAAAAGTATATTTTAGGCTACCGGGATGTCCGAACCTACGTTGTATCTTTTGTTCCCTCATTTACAAGGAAATTTTTTGTCCGGAAAGGAGGAAGGTGTAGGGGTATATATTGGAGGGACTGCGAGACCTTGTGACAGATTACTTATGGGAGACCTCTCTGCAAGAATACAAAAGTGAGGAGAAATGGGTTTTTTAAGTATCGAAGCTTTTAATTTTGTTGTTTTGGCAAAACAGGAAGGGAGGTTGATACAAAACCTCAATCCCGAATCCTGTGGTTAGTAGGGTGCTGAAATTTAAATATTATAGGAGGACAGACATCCTAGGGGCGAAAACGGGGCAAAATTCAYCATATCTTTGAGGGTGCGAAAGGGCGAAGAAACTGGGATTTGGCAACATTCTTGGCCATCAAGGCCATTWGAGTTWAAGATAATTTCCCCCTTTTTAATCTATCATATTGACGGTATATACATAAGGTAAGAAATTATGAAAATTTATGAAACATTGGGGAACTTGATTTTATCCCAAGACATGAAGGTAACCGGTACGAACCAYTGAGGTGGAATAAGATTTTGTGGAGGGTGTTCTAGGATGTATTCGGATTATAAGTTAAAATGTAGAAGAACAACTTGGATTGAATTAAGTGTAGAGGGTAGACATTAAGATAAAATTTCTTGATTGAGAATGTCATTTAGATTGGTAATATGAGATTAGATGGATGCATTGAGGTGTTAGAACCTATTACATTTAAGGATAATCAAATAGTAGATTAATATTTTGAATATCGATTAAGAAAAAAAGATTAATTATAGTCGGTAAGAGGAAAATTTAAATACATCGATAATGCATAGAGATGTTCAAGAAATACCTCTCTCTAAGGAATTAATGAAAGATAGMCTAGGATGGCATCATGAGAAGGATGATGTATTTTCTGTTAAATCAGCTTATAAAAATGGGGATAAAGCTGGTGGGAAGAGGTGCTGAAACAAGGGGAAAAACCACCAGCATCGAGGGGATAAAATAGCTTGTTTCAAGACAATACAGGGAGGATGAAGATTCCAGTCCAGAAGTTAGGGTGTGTATATGACACTTATGCCAAAATATCATCCCTGAGAGACCAAATCTGGCAACTGGCTGAGTAAAGCTGGAGTGTTGATGACAATAGGAGATTATATAAGATGGAGGCCGCCACCAGCTAAATTCTCCAAGGGAATACTGATGTACCTCTCGAAATGGTGCGGGCAAATAATAAATTCTCTACACTTTACATATCAGAKATCTGTTTTTGGTATAATGACCAGGGATAATTAATCTGTCCCTTCAACTTTCTTATTCTAATAGCGTATTTACGTTGAGTAATCGATTTTTAGTTTGAGACTGTTATCAAGAAGAGTCAGTTATGAAAAATTGATTGAGAAATTAGTTTCTTATACACCTTAACCATTTTCTTTGCATATTTCTACTTTTTTAATTTATTTATACTTTTATTAAATTACGAGCGTTTATCAGTCTCCTTAAATATTCACTTCTTTTTTTTTTTCTTATTCATATCATTCATCTAATTATGAATTTTTATTTCTATTTTGTCACCACTCTTTATCGTGAAATTCAAAAGATCCACTCACATACATTATACTTAAAAAGCACAAACGGTTAAAGGTTGATCTTGTCATTCTAAAGTCATTTTCCGAGTCCAATTTTATTAATTTTAATTTAAACGTCTTACGTCTTTTAAGGTCAATTTTATCATCTCAAGATNAATTTTTATTTCTATTTTGTCACCACTCTTTATCGTGAAATTCAAAAGATCCACTCACATACATTAAACTTAAAAAGCACAAACGGTTAAAGGTTGATCTTATCATTCTAAAGTCATTTTTTGAGTCCAATTTTATTAATTTTAATTTAAACGTCTTACGTCTTTTAAGGTCAATTTTATCATCTCAAGATCATATAAAGGATTTTTTTTTTTTTAAAATTAGGAGAGGGGATGAATTTGGAATGACAAAATTTATGTTAAAAAATGTTTGCTCCCTTTTAAGTATAAGATACGTAAGCATATCCTCCGAATTCTGAATACACAAGATGTGAATTTGAATATGTATATATATTTACGAGTAAATATAACTGGTCTAACTGTATAAATGCTGAAGAAAAATAAGCACTAAGTTAGTTTTTTTAATTAAAATTCGAACATTCTCATTATAAAAAATAGAAAAAAGTAAAACTCACTAAGTTGCAAGTTTCTAATATTTCCAAATAAATAAAGTTCTCTTCTACATATCCCATGAATAAGACAAGATGTATTGCTTTAATCTATTTATTAAATTTGTTGTTACATATGACAAAGACTATCGCAAAAAATAAAAGAAGAACTTATCTATCAATAAGGGTTTATGACAACATGCAAAAACAAAAAAAAAAAAAAAGAAAGGATGTGGTGATGACATTTGTTGTCCTTTGGATGTTCCAATGTCTAAAGCCCAACAAAATAATCCGTTGCTAAATGTAGTAATATGTGTGAAACAAAATTATTAGTTGGATGAAAATTTTAGTTAGAACAGGGAGTTTAGTTCTAGGGCCTACCTAGAAGTTAGGACAGGGATTGTGTTATTGTTGCTAATCATACTTAATTAGGAAATATTAGATTGATCTAAACACTCTAACCAATTTAGTTAATTAATTCACTATTTTTGGAATGACACAAGAGGGATCCCTATAGAAAATTCCCGCCCTTTTACATATATTCGATTGGGTAAAACATGAAGTACCTATCCTAAGGTTGATTTGTTAATTTGGTCACTCTCATTATCATGATGCAAAATTCTGTTATGTACCCATTTCTTTTTGCACCATAGAATTTTAGTTTAGAGAATTGCATTACAAATTATATCTTTAAAAATATACAACAATTTAAAACTCTTCTACCATAAAAAAGTGATTCGTTATTGAATTCTCTATATCATGATATTTACTCTCTAGACATCGATATCTCCACACTAGTAAAATTAATCAGGATTCAATTCGAGTCGGTCTAACTAGAGCTTTTTTCTTCAATATGACGCCATAAGTAGGAGTCAAACAGAAGATCACGCTTTGGCTTAGCAATTCATTTGTTAACTGCCTTAAGCTATCGAATTTTATATATTATGATATTCACCAATATTTTTATTTTTTTTGAAAATTTGAGAAACTATTTAACTTGATCTAGTTTTCTTACAAAAACTCTATCATGATCGAGATTTTTGTATACCACCAACTCAAAAAATGTTGTGTAGGTTTTCGAAGTACGAAGTTATTGTATCAATATGGTAATTAAGTTAATGATACTATTATTTGGATCGAGTTGATTCAGAATAAACATGAATCAAAGGTAATGAAAATCTTAAAAATTAAAAAAAATATATTTTGTGAGAGTTTATAAAAGTAAAGTAATTTTTCACATAAATTTATTAACTCGCACTCATGATAGGTTAAGTATTTTCTTTAAATTAACTAGCTATATAGTACTGAGAAAAAGCTCATTTTCTTTTCCATTTTGTAGATAAAGATCATCATTATAAGAAAACATTTAAGAATAATAAATTGGTTCGTATCGGAGTTGCACGGGCGTGGACCCAAAAAGAATACATATGTATAAATGTATTCCAACCAACTCTTTATGTCCAACTACCCATCAAAGAAGACCGCAACCATCTCAATGTCAACTACCATTCCTCTTCTTTGGCCTTTCCCCACCTCCCATTCTCCTCCTACAGAGATCCAGGCAATGAAGGCCCTTCTTCTCATGGGACTTTTCAAATACCCTATTAATACTACTAATACTAGGATTCTCCTGCCCTCCAAAGTCCAAATCTCAATTCATCTCCAATCACTATCTGCATTTGCAGCTTAAGTTTCAAAAACCTTCATGGCTGACATGGATCAGTCCAGCACTTCAGATGATGCCTTTGCTGACTCTAGAGGTAATTAATCCTCCCTAACACTGCATTCTAACATGGATTTCCACCAGGAAGAGCAATAGAGTTTTTCCAGGCATGTAATTCGCTGACTAACTAGGAAACATCTTGCTTTCAGTTTGCATAYGTAGCGTTTGATGAATCGGTTCTAACTCTCATACTAAAAGGGTCTTGATGTGTGATTGGACATCTTTCTTCGAGTTTATAGGAATTGCATATCTTATAAAAGAACATATTTTTAATCACTTTAGACACTCATTACTAAAAGGGTTTCTGTATTTCTTGATTTTTAGACACTCATTACTAAAAGGGTTTCTGTATTTCTTGATTTTGTCTAAGCAGCAGAGGAGAACAGTCAAGATTCTAAGCTTCATTTCTCAGAAGAAGAGGAGTTCCTTATCACTAGGATGTACAACTTGGTCGGCGAAAGGTACAAGCAAGTTGTTTTTGTGCTTTCATTCTCTGATTCTTCATTCTTTGCGCTCTTAAGTTGACAGGAATAAAAACTTTTGTAGGTGGACTCTAATTGCTGGAAGAATTCCTGGAAGAACTGCAGAGGAAATTGAGAAGTACTGGAATACAAGATCCTCCACCAGCCAATGACAAAAGTTGTGGGGCAAGGAAATTATCGAGGAAATTTGCAGCTTCGCCATCACTCATCAGTTTAGTTGATTGGGATTTTTCTTTCTGTTGAAGAAAGTAGCTTATGGTTTTCGAACCAAATTATCAGTGTGGAATTTTCAAGTACCCCTGTTTGTAAATGGTTTATGGAAGTAATATCTTTCTGCTCTACAATTTCATATGAATTTCTTTATTTAATTAAAAAAGAAAAAGTCAAGAGTATTTTATAATTTCACCGATATCTAAGATTCTAAAGTGGTTTTGAAGATCTCATGGCTATTCCCAACAAGAAAATCACAAGATTTTAGCCACTGGTAGAGTTTGTCTTCGTCAGAAAGCTATTCTGTTCTGCTAATAATCTGTACTTTATCCAGCACCAGTGTTTAAAAAGGAAAATCGCTGATGGAAAGATAAGAGTCGRGGAAATGAATATTTTGAGGGACATTTTGTCTTCAAGCAGTTTAAGATATTGGAGATGTTTTTAATTACTACCACAAAAAGGTTTAGATTTGAATGACTCCTACTATGCGTACTCGGTTACATCAAGCCCTACGCTACCCTCTATACTTAGGGCCCTATGCCCCATCTGTAATACGACAGAAGAAACAACCATCCATGCCATGCGGGATTGCTGAGAAGTAAAGCAGCTTTCGGGCATGCCTGTACCTGCAGAGCAGTTCAGAAAATTTTGTAGACCATAATGCCCCACCTCCTGGGCCGATTGGAATTTATCTGAATGGTGGAAGGTCCAACTTCAAGATTTGCCTTGACCAGAAATCTTCAGTGCGACACGCCTACGGACATCTTCAGGAATCGGTGTTAAAAGTTCGTAGAACTATCTGTAGCGGACCACTTCCTTATATTGTTAAAACAAATTTTAAATTTTATTTTATTTATTGGGCAATGAATTAAGGATAACATTATTTTTTAATTTTAAATATTTTAATATACTTTTTTTACATCAACAAAACATAAAGCATGAATATATATATTAATGACAAAAAGTGTTGAAAAATTAAGCTAATATATACGTGCATATTTTTATTCGTAAATATAATAGATGTATTAATATGAGTATGTTGGGAGAAATTAAGGTAATATATTATGGCTGTCCGATATTATAATAAATTTAAGAATATATATATTAGTATATATATATTGAGATAGAGAATGGGTATGATAATCTCCAACCATTATCTTCGTCTTAATTCTTTTATTAATTTATTTTTTATGAACGAATTATGGAATTTAAATTATTTTTTGTGCTTAATCAACCAATTTGTGTTCAAAAGTAAAAATTCATATTATTTGATAATGTCATTTGTCTCTTTCTTCCTGTTCCTCCTCGATCCTTCCCAAAAAGCAACAGGTCGACCAATCCACCCCTACCCGAAGTCGGAGGAGTCCGTGACGGGTGGGTGGGCGGATAGTATCAAAGCGCATCGGCTTTGGACCCAAACCTAGTGAACCTTTAAAGGATCATATAAAAGACTCCATATATCTAACAAATAGATAAGATTTATTTTAATTCAAGAAGAACGATGAGCTTATGGTTCTATATCTGATTTGAATTTGTTTCTTTATCTCCTCTT
>MEJB01000018.1:5366351-5412253 GCA_001752375.1 Rhazya stricta | reverse complement strand
TATAAATTATATAGTAAATCATAAACCCAACAGACTTTCACCTAAGAGAAGAACTATAACCCAAAATCCTGCAAGAACTAAAACTAGACTAATTTTTTTGAGCAACTTTACTAGGACCGAATTCTAATATATTTTTATATATTAATTCGCATTATTTCATTAATTAGACATGCAACGCAATTTTATTTTTTCTTTGTTTACTACATTTTCTTCTAAGAAAATAATTTTATTTTGTAATTGCATATTTTTCTGGCTTAAGAATAATATCTGTCCTTGTATTAAAAACGTACAACATTGAATAATACTTTATATTTTATCCCCAAACCCTAACCCCAACGAGATTATATAAGATAATCCCCCTGGAGTCAAAGGTACTACTTATAGACTACCACTTCAACCAAATCCTCGTATTAAAACTAACGTTTACATCAACATCTCCAGGTTAAGTTTAATTCACCGATCGAGTACAATTTGGTACAAAAACTTAATTTTTATTTAGACATATAAACCAATCATATACCTTCCAGTAGAAATATTACTAGAAATTCAGATCCACAATCCATAGATGTTTCGGCTACCGCACTATGAATAGCAGCGGGTGTGCGCGTCGCCAGGAGGATGTGAAGCCCCCATCCCCACCTACATGCTGACAACGACAACACCCTCCTACTCCTCCTTTGTTCCTTGCTTCTCTTTTACTGGAATCAGTTCTATATACTTACCCAATGAAAAATTGTTTTACCCAACTAGTTCGCCTTGTTTTTTAGTAATTAGAATTAAGCAACTATTCTTATTTAATTAATTCCTTAATTACTGCTCTTTATGCTACAACTCCCGCGTCACCATAGGCCTATGTAAAAGATAGATACAAGCCATGTATAATAGATAGAGTATAGGAAATTCGTCACTCTTTTTTCATCTTAATTATACAAAGTAAGTATCTCGGAGTACATATCGAAATTAACTTTCCTCCCAAAATGCATGCACTAATAATACAATCACGCCAAACTAGCTCTTAATTGATAACTTCATATATAAAAAAAAAAAAAAAATCCAATCAAAGAAAGAAAAGAAAAGACGAATCTCGTATCTCCACTTATAGTGTAAACTTGAAAGCTAATGGATTGAGGAATTAGTGCAATTTGCCTCAAGTATAGCTCTCTGGTGCCGCCTCCTTCTTTTGTTACCATATACCAATGGGTGCACAAATTACCATTTTCACAAATTGTGGATAAGTACAATGAAAGCACGATAATCTTCYTCCTTTTGATTTGGTTTCACAATAGAAAAATGAAGAATGGTAAAAAGGTTTGTATTTGAGTGCGGAGAGAATCTTACATTTGGAGCTAAAAAACTTGTATTATTACGGTTTAGAGATAAGTGTAACTTATTATATACACAGAGTCCTATTCTAACATTACCGCTTCTATAGAGTAGTCCTAAGCCAACTATATCTAACCCTGCCATATATTTATCAAGAAACAGTCATCTCTTATTTCAAAAGTCCAACTGATAAAAGTTCTCATCAACTTCAAAAAAAAAAAAAAAAAATTCTGCATTTGCAGCAACCCAAGCAAATCTCTTGAGATGAGGTTATCAAACTTGTATCTGAAATATGGATCACCGGTTATGAAAAGCTTCACCAAGCTTCTCAGAAACCCATCCAAACCACATATGTTAGATATACTTCCCTCCAAGTTGGCAATACTGAAATTTACCTTCAAAGTTGAATCATCCACATCAGTTACATTGCATGTTTTCTCCACCTAGTTTGCTTTACAGGATTTTTCATCCTCTGATATTTCTGTAGTATTCTGAGTTTTATTTTACTTAGATTCTATTTGAATTCTCCTCAACAAAGATARAAAATAGAAAACTAGAATAAGAATRAGAGAAAGCAGAAGAGAATTGTGAAACTYARCTTGAGAAGAGTAATTCTTTCATTGATGAAAAACTTAACTTACAAATGATCTGTAAAGGGCTATTTATAGCCAATAAAGCATACAAGATTACTTAACAAGAATTGTAACTAATTCAAGAAATGATCTAACTAATTCTTGAACCCTACTAATTGAATCTTGATTGTCTATTTTACAACCGTATGCTGCCATTATAAAAGAAGTTCTGCAGCCTCTTTTTCAAGTACAATTTGTCAGCTGCAACCTTCTATATTTAGCTTCATTCTTCTACAAATGCTTCTTTTGCATTTGTAGCCTCAACCTAATCATCCAATCAGTCTTCTGCAACTTTGCAGCCTCACTTTAGCATTGCAGCCTCATTCTGCTAACTTTGGAGCCTCACTCTAGCATTGTAGCCTCATTCTGCAGCTTTACAGCTTCATTCCAAGCATTGCACCCGTCTTTTCAGCTTCAAGTCTCCTTGTTCTGCAGCCTGATTTTCAATATAATCTTTCAAATTTCTATCTGATGGTAGAACTGTATATGAACTTAAAAATCAAGATGGTCATATCTGATGGGATCCATTCTGTAACTGTAGCTACTATAAAAAACATCAATAACATGAATGTTATCTAGTCTCGAACTTGAGGACAAACCAAAATCTAAATCTAAAAATTCTAGATCCCATCTCAGAAATCTCTTCAAAAGAGATATGAGGCAGAAGATTGTTAGGTGAACCTAGTGGCAAGTTCGATTACTGTATCATATATGGAAATCCTAAACCTACTACACTATGACTTACTTCCTCCCCTTCTTCACCCATTGAGATAGATGATGAGTCTAATCTACCCATGATAGCCATGTTTCAGCCAGAAAAATTTCCACCTCTCAAAACATGCATAAAAGAAAATGTCCAACATCAACAAAAAATTCCTACTCCAAATATTGTTGATTTGTTAGGACAACATCAACCTCTTTCAACAACTGAAAAACTTCTAAACTGGCAGACTAAAAAATCTTTGAGCCAGCATAAGATGCTTTTGAAAATATCATCACAGCTCTCCCACATAGGACAAAACGTATCCACCAAGGTTGATTTCATATCCAACACCATTGTTGAGATTCAATCAAAAATTGTTATTCTTTATTAAGAGCTCATGAATATGGCAAGAAGGCTTGATGTCAATTCTTCATTGTTTTATGCCAAGGAAAGGGGGAAGAAAAGCCTTGAAAATCAACTAAGGTACTTTGAAGAAGAGGATAGAASGAGAAAGCAATTTTAGCATTAACAATACCAAAATTAGTTCCCTCATCTATTCTAGAATGTTAAACCCTTCCAAATGCTCTTCATAGTTACRGCCCCTTCACAACCTACAATATAGTACCTCCCTCTATCCCCAAACCACAACTATCACAACTAAAAAGGCAGTATTCTAGACCATCGTCTTCTAGACCACCATCCTCGGATCCACCAAGACCTCCACCTTTGGATCCATCCACATCCCAAACTCCATCGCAAAAGCAGTATATTATAGAATCTCAAGAATTCTCCATGCTTGACCATGTATTGCAAATTGCAGCAAAATAACATGCACCACTATCTCTCCCTRAACTTTTACCAGTAATTGATGGTTCAAAAAACAGCCAAAAAGTTCTACTCCAGTCTCAACTTCTAATGACAAGTTCATTTTTYGCTAGATATGTTCATGGTMGCCCCAGAACAATMTGCACATTCTGGAGTTAACTTCCAAGCATCCAATCCAGATAAACCATATGTGGAAGAATCAGAAGTTGAAAGTCAAAATCCAAATTGCTTTCAACAAAGACAACCAAGACCTATTTCAGTCCATTCTCTGGGATCCAAATCTTTCACTCTTGATGATATATCCCTAGAAAAATGGTTCGATTGGATTAGTGAATTTCATTCTTGGCTATACACAAAAAAATTGAAGACTCATGAATCAAAAGCTACTATTCTTAGCAGATTTATAACAAAGTTTTTAGGTATGTTAAAAGCCTATTAGATTAACCTTAGTGCTTACAAGCAATAGGTTTTTTTACAATAGATTCTTTGATAATGCTATYGGGCTACTACATGAGAATTTTCTTGATCATCAGCAAGAAAATTTTGACATGATGCGAGAAGAATTCTTTAAGGCCAATGCTATTCTTACATGCATAAAGATTTGCAGCACCGTTATGAGTTCATGACCAAAAGATTCTTTGCCATTGGTGAAATGGACAACGTAGATCTAAAGCAAGTATTTTTGAATTCATTTGATGAAATCCTTGCCCAACAAACAGTCAAGACAATCCTGATCCAAAATCTGTCTATTAATCAGATGATACTCTGGAAAAATTTTCAAAAAATCTTGCTCATTATCTCTGATCTATGCAAGAGCTGATCAAAAAGTTTATATAACATGCCAAACAACTTGAATCAGCTTGCAGCCCAGATTTCCAAATTAAGTGTCTAAAGAAAGGATGTGACTGTGGACTAAAGAACAAAAGCCACTACAAGAAATATTACAGGTAGAATAAAAATTTCAAAGAATCCAAATTCAGGCCTTCAGCAGAAAAAGTCCAAGGTAAAATCAGAAAGATGTTTCTTCTACAATAAAAAGGGACACCATGCATAAATTGTCCTAAGAAGTCCAAAGAAAAGGGGCAACATCTGATTGYCTCCAWCCAATAGCATACAAACGTAGATCTTTTAGATCATGACTTTGAATTTGTTTTATCTGTTGATGATGAGTTTCTCTAAATGCTCTTTATGTTGTCACCGACGATATTGAGTACTCAAATCAAGAGGATAATTCAGAACCAAAGCCTGAAGATGACTTTGATGATTACAGTTCTCAAATCTTCAAAGTCTCACTGATTTAGCCCAAGTAGCCAAGTGGCAAAATCGTTCCACAAATCCGTCCTTCACTCTCTATCTAAATTCCACAGACCGATTCATCTATGCCGTTATTGAAACGAGAAGCCTCCATTATCTATCTAAATCAAAAATACTTTTTACATCTTTAGGCACCGATGGAGAGGAAATTTAAGGTAGCTAATAGAGATTTCTTATAGTATGTTAAGTTTTAATCAGTTGAACCATATGCTAAAATACTTTCCTGGAAGCACCATAAAAACTAAAGTCCGGAGATCATCAGCCTAGAAAGACTTTAGTTTGGATTTTTATATATTCATCAGCATTAAAAAGGCAATACAGAGTGAAATGCAGCAGCTGATGGAATCCGATAGAAAAGGACCAAGATTGGCAATTCTTCCAACATGGGTCTCCTTACAGTCCATATCAGGCAATTTGGGTTATAGATTCTCTCACACAGCAATAAGTAGAAAATATCACAACCAGAGCGCAGAAGAGGAGAGCTTAATAACTCTTTATTCAAATTATGCAGGCGACTCATACACAAAATTTTGAAAAATGCCATCTCCTTTATGGAATCAATCCTGATGTTTTTCATCTCTATTCTGCCAATTTTAAATTGAATGAAATATAATCCTACAAAAGGCTTGTCATTTGCATGCCTTCAATCTCTTCCAACTGAGGCATTACAGAATGTCAGGAGTTACATCCAAGCAGCGGTCCTTATCTGAACCATCCCATCCTCCATGGGCATGTGAGGCCGTTCTATGTGAACAGGCGCGTGCATAAGTCAAAGAGAAACTTAGGTAGCTTGTCAATTAAGCAAACTATTAAAACCTTTTCCTTGCTGACATTAAGCTTCCCTTTACCAAACATAAAAACCCTCTCTCTAGCAGGCTATTCAAAGCCACATGTTTTAAAGTTTGATCTAAATCGAATTTTTGGCAATTGAATATAACATCCCAAAGACATATAACAAGGACCTGGCATTATGCATATCAGAACCAACTATATCAATGAAAGTTATGGCCATTTTAAGGCTGAAAAGCTGGCATTTATCCCTATTCAATAACGAAGGTAAAAGTATTTGAGCCCATCCTTCACCCGATTGTTGCTATATTAATGACAACTTTTATTTTCCAACTTATATGGGGCTTGTTACATAAGTCTGCTATATAGTCAAAAAGCATGAATCCATGATTTCGGCCTAAAAAATGAAATATGGTCTAGCTAGAATGAATTCTTAAATGCACTATCAAGAAAAAGTCCTATTGCCCTCACCCATCTGGCCCAAAGCCGCCTATCTCGATTTTTCTAGACAAACTCCAGTCCGATGAGAAGTCCAAATAATATTCATATGAGATATTAATAACTTCCTCCTACGAATCAATTAAAGAAGGAATCCTAATCTCAGTGGACAAAAAAGCCATATTGAGGATTACATAAAAAAGTTGAAATAGCTAATCCAATTACAGTTACCTCCATTATCGGCTTCCCATCAACAGCACCAGACCAAATTTCTCCAAACAGAAGTCATTGCTCCTGGGAGCCGTACTCTGAAAAATACAAAGGCTAGAGAAAAATTTGTGGCTGTAAGAGTGGCAAGTTTAAAGAATATGAGTTGCATTGTCACTCTTCCTCTAAAGAGATTTTTGCAGTGAAACGTGGCATTAAACGATTCGAGTTGTTTCTAATTAGGCATCACTTACATGTTCGAAATAGACATGTCTTCTTTTCCAAAAATGATAGAATTTAAGCAGAAGACTGTTCCTCATAGATAATTTCTTCGATGGGTGGAATGGTTATCAAAATTACAGTTTCACGACTATCTATTTAAAGGGCAAGTACAATGTTCTTGCCCTTTATGCTCTCAAAACCTAAACACTCACAGGTGAAGTCCATAATATCCATGCTCCCTAAAATCCATCTCATTTTTGAAATGGGTCTTTCTTCCCACATCTCTGTTTTGCGTCTTGAAATCACTGAGTCTATTTTAGACCTCACTCTCATTTAAAAAACTAATCTCCACTACAAGATCTTTCATAGACTCCTTCTCCAACAATATGGACCTCAGGTTTTCATAGGGATCAATAATAATTGAGACCACCCTTATCTTACAATTTTCCACATTTGAGATTTTAACACCTTTCCAGAGATAGCTTTATGTTATTTTTAGTCCTTTCTTGTAGCCTACTCGATTGCTATCGCACTTAATGTAGATAAATTGTTTGCTTATCTCTAGATATGTGACAATGGAAGAAATATTCCTCATGAGAGGAAATATTTCTACAAAATGTTGTGCTGATTCCAAGATTTAACATGTTGGTACAAATTTACTGCAGACAGGTGCAAAAGGTATATAGTTGTCAAACTACATAGGCCCTGGTAAATCTTATGCCCCAAGGACAACCACCCGATGTTTATCATCTTCCATCTTGTAAAATATTAGGATGGCATAATCTTAATATTGCCAATTCACTATTTCAGCATCATAACATGGAACCCGTAACTTGGTTTTTGACTTCCATGTGACATTCCAATCAAGCGGATGTCAGTCTCATCTCTGCAATAGTTTCATTACGTCCGATTGGCCAAATCATCTGTATTATACAAAAGTATTATTGTTCCTCGAGAATCATCTAGCATATCACTCGTACAATCGGAATGGACATAGAGAGCTCATTTATCTAGAACCAACTTGCTAAGATGAAGATTTCATAGGGCTACCATATGCTTCAATTGTCATGGATGATGATAGTGCCTTTGATAGTGATTATGATCAAAGATCATCATCAAGGATGAAAATCTTCACTTAAGATTAAACCATGTATTTAAGTTATGTGTCATAGTGTTGTCATTATCATATTTACTTTTCAGTGTCTTSTCATTGTTACTTTGACTTCTAGCTTTAGCTTGTCTATTCACATTTGCTTTTAACATGTGAATATCTTATCTCTTGTAAGAAAATAATGTATTGTGTGTTTGAAATCCAGAAGTGTCTATAAATACCAAGGCCTTAACTCTTGAAGGATATCACTTGGTTAGCAAACCTTCTMTTGTAAGAAAGTTGTCATTAAATAAAATTATGTGATTCTAAATTCTCTYTTCTCTCTATCTTGAAGAAAATCTGATTATGGAGWTAGACTTGGAGATTTTTAGATCTTTTCTCKTAGTGTTCAATACCACAATGAGAGTATGCTCTAAGCTTATAGCTCCGGCTGATGATCTGCTAGACGGAAGGATCTTGATTCAATGAACAAGAGGTAGAACTTGACAATGAAAAGCCAAGAGGGCTAAGAGGGTTGACTAGCATAACCTTCATTGAGTTATAGTATGCGGGTTCTTACAGAGGGGTCTCCAATAAGGTATCTAGGATTTGGTAGCAAAGCTTGGTTTCCGACTTCCATGGCACATTCCAACGAGAAGATGTCATCTCATCTTTGCAACAGTTCCATTTATACAAYTCCCCCTCTCTTTGTACCCTCTTGTAGGAGCGAGAGGCAGGAATCGAACTTGTGTCCTTCTGCAGTCGAGCCTAGACTCTGATATCAATCCATCCACCGAAAAGATCTTACTGGGGTTGGGGCTCATGACCCATTTGTACAATTCAACTCTAAATACATCTTGTCCTTATTGGTATCTAGTCTACTCTAAGTAAMAAGTGAAGAGCCTTAAGCTTATTTCCATTATCTAAAGGAGATCTTTTGTGTTGAACAATTGTTCACCTACCAATTTATTTACATTTTTATTATGTTTGGTTCACATCAAGTTCGTTTCTTAACCCTAGTTTTGCATAAGTTGATAGCTCATGGGATGTGAGCTTTATTTTTTAATGGATCTATCGTGCTCCAAAACCAGGTTCAAATACATATTGGTGACTTGACATAACCGTATTTCCTGACGTTCCTCCAAATAATACTAGACATTCCTTACRTATCAAAGCTTCCTAATACTTCCAATCCATAAGTGAAAAATAAAATACTCTTTATTTCGTAGTCTTATACAATCATAATTTATAATAAGCACGAAAAAATAATTTAAAATTCTAATATACCATGAACAATGTAAAATTAAATGATCCTAAGCTAGTCCTTAATAGGAAAAAAAAWATCCAAGCTCTCACTCATAAACATTGCTATTTGACACAAACTCCAATATCCTACTTTGGAACGAGAAAAAGGGTGGAGTGAGTATAMTTACTCAATAAGGGGAGACAATCCCTTTTAATTAGGATTGAACGTGGTTTGATTAACATATAGTCATAATTTATAAATCAATTCTTGAATCCCTTATAACTGATTTTAAAATCATAATTTAGCTTTAAAGAACTCGCTATAAAAAGAAAAGGGATAAATAAAGTTAAATATGTTGTAAATAAATAATGAATGATGTTTCTACCTTTGAAACTATAGAGGTTAACCTCTACACGTAGAAGGCTTTGATTCACAAAATACTAATGACAATCTCTTCAGAGTTTGCTCCCTACTTCTCTTCTCCTCCTCCTTCTCTACCTACAACATTTTTCCTCCCTTTCCCTTCTCAAATTATAATACGTTATCAACACGATTCTCTATCTCTTAAAGTTTAAAGCTTTTGACACAAGTCTCTACTTTTGATTTTTTATTTAACATAAGGTTAAAAACTCAATAAAATGATTGTCCCTAATTAGGGACAAAATTGATTTCTAAAGTTTTTGCATTATTTTYCTATTCTCTTTATATATAATTGTCCCTAATTCGTCTCGTAATGGAGATTTTTATTTCTCAAATATGTCACTAATTTGGTACCAATTGTAATGGACAAATCCGTCCCGTCCCAAAAATTAGGGAGGGWTGCTTSCTAATTTTTTTTACTTATTTTTTATATTCTCTTCATATCTAATCTGGGAGCAATTTGGGAGGGATATAATCCATCCCAAAATTAGGAACGAGTTTGGAAGGATTGCTTAGAATGTTTGTTATAAAAAATAAATTTTATTTGATAAATTCGTCCATAATATATCCCGAATTAGAAACGAGTTCGGAGACTACATCCGTCCCAAATTTGGAGTGAATAGTATGAACTTTCATTCTTTTATATTCGTCCCTAATCCTTCCCAAATTAGGGAGGGATTAGTAAAACCCATCCCTAATTTTGGAACGAATTTGGAGTAGATTTTTATTTAAGTCCCAAACTCGTCCAAAATTGGGGACTAATTTTATCGCTTTCAGAAGGTTTTCATATATGATTTTTGCTTAGACAAAAAGTATTTTATTTTTTACTGTACCATTGATAGCAAGAGATAACTTAAAAATTGACAAGTTTCGATACTTTGTGATATCCAACCAAGTGAAAATTATCACATTTAGAAAACCATTAACCATAGCCATATGTCCCAAGATAACTTCAAATGCGTTTAACAAAACACAAATAAAATTTCTTAGGACAAGATTATGAATAAGAACATAAGSACACAAAAAGCATTATTTCCAATATGTTAATCATTAAATAAAATAAACTACCAATGATACCTCGATATTTTGTTTTATCTACTTTCTTATGTTTCAATTTCTTTTGCCTACTCATTCCAAATATTTTGAGCATTTGGATACTTCATTTGAGTGATAAAAATCCCTTCAAATTTTATTTTATTTGTAGCCTAAGAAAGAATTTAAGTTCTCTGGTCATACTCATCTTGAATTTTTCTTGCATAATTTTGAAAAATTTCTAAGATGAAATCTCATTAGTAGCAGAAAAGTAATTATATCATCAACATAAATTTAGATAAGAAACAAATTACCAGAATAATTGGATTTAATAAAAAGATTCGTGTCAACCTTTTTTCATAAGAAATCCAGTCAATGTTTCATACCAAATCTAGGTTCTTGTATCTAATCATACAAAGCCSAGGTTCTCCTAGCATCCTGTTATTTTATRACACTATGCTTGTAAGAAATATATTATTACTGAAACTGTTTGTTTTTTCAAGGAAATTAAGTTAATTATTTAACTTGAGCAAAACTGAAAAAAAATTATAGAAATTCAATTTTCTTTTCAGAAAAGACATTGAAATTTGAGTATTCTTAGTTTGGTTCGCAGAGAGAAGGGGCGAAGGGAAAGGGCGAGGGGAAATGGCATGTTTTAAATTATATTAACGTTAATTTTGTCTGGTACACGTTAAAGGAATAAAGTAAATGAGAAACATCTCCAATTTTTCATTCAAAAATGGAAGAGAAATGTTCATTTATTGAAATAAATAACTCTAATCCATTCCAAACTGTCCACTTTGGGAAGGGATAGAAAACCTAACATGGACGGGAAGGAACGTTCCCATATTTACTTCCCTCCTCTGTTACGAACTAACCAAATGAAGTTAATGTCTCAAATATGCATATCACTCTAAAACAGTACATGATTAAAGGATTACATATAGAATTTTCTTTTTCCACATAAGAGAGCAATATACTTATGTCTATATAAACATGGATTCATCTTCGAACAGATCATTACAGTTGCTTTCTCTTTCACTAGCATTTTGGGTTGTTTCATGTTTGCAGATTTGATTAGTGATGTTTGCTCTGAAGCAAGTAATCCTTCTCTACGTTCAAAAACCKTAAGATCTGACCCTCGATCTCGTGGCRCTGATCTTAATCGACTTAGAATCAAATAGTGCTAAATCAGGTGTTACCCTTGTCACGATACTTGGAAAAGGAGCATCTGATCCAAGATTAAAAGGAATATATGATACATGCATGGAGAATTATGTTGATAGCGTTGATAATCTTCAAGGTTGCAATCAGAACTTGAAGTCTGGTCATTATGGAGGTTTAAGAGTTTAAGCCTCTGCTGCTGAAAATGAAATTGTTACTTGTGATGACGCTTTCAAGAAAGCTGGTAAAGCAGAACCAGCAGCATTTAAAGCAGCTAGCCAAAATGCGCAAGATCTTGGTGGTATTGTTTTGGTTATCACGAGTCGTTTACTATAGTTTTGATAAGTGTAAATTGTAAAGCCTAATGAATATGAAAATCCTCACATTTTGTTAAGAGTGTTATTTCAGTACACATTTCAATTCCAGAAACAGTTTTACCTTAATTAGCCTATCACAATCTTTAACTCCAGATTGTTTTCCTAAKCTTAAAATTAATTACTTTTAAACTTAAGTTACTAGCCGCCATGATAAGAAAATAAAGGAGAAAAGGAAGATAAAAATGAGTTATGATTATGTAGATAACAGTAATAGTTTAAAGACCCCGTTATAATAGTATCAACTAGGAATCAATGAGTTTAAGTTTGTTAGTATTCGGCCYGCACAATTCGAACTTATTTGAGTTGAGCCTTAATTGAGTTTGCGATGAGTTTAGTCCTAGTTTAGATGTGCTCAACCCCATATAAATTCGAAATAATGTTATATAAATTAATTTTTTGTTATTTTTAATTATAAAACTAACTTTATTTTTATCGTTTAGAAAAATACTTATATTATATAATTATCATTATTGTTGAAAATTAATTTTATAATTTTTTTACTTAGTCGTGGTGTAATATATAATATTTATATTAAATGACGAACGAGTTTTTAAAGAAATTATATTTGATTTATTTGAATTTTATTTATTGAGGTTTTAATTTTCATATTTGAAGTGTCTTTTTTACTTAAATTTGTCTTTTATCTTTTTATTTTATTTTTTTGGTAAACTCAAGCTGAGCTCGAATTCGGCTGGACTCATACTTGAATGCGAGCTGAGCTCGATTTTCAATCAAGAAAAAAATRATTCAGATTGAGTTTCGACTTAATCAAGGTCAACTCATTCAATCCGATTGACACTTAGTATTAACTTAAACTTAAATGATTGTGCTGCCTCAATACGCTCCCCACCTTGGACCTAGGCCTGTGGCAGTATATGGTCTTGGTTGATGTAGGACCGGAAATCAAAGATATTGGAATCCAATTTGGGGTTTTTATGTTTTTTTCTGAGAAAATACATGGAGAAAATTTTATTCCACTTGCATGTCAGCAACCACTGCATAACATCTTCAGGACAAGTATTACAACAAACAAAATCCTCAGATAAGGTACTTCCCTTCTGCTCAAGAATATGCGCATGTATATTAGCACCCCCGGAAACAAAATACAAGCCTCGACACCGCATAGTCTCAGCCTTCTCTTTCACTACCCGGACCAGTCCCCCCAATGCTGATAAATCCTCTCCTTCAGCTTGCAACTTCTGAATTATATTCTTGAATCTGACTGAATACAGAACTCCAGCGGTCCTTTGCTCTTCGTCAACTCCAGCCCCTTCAGTACTGCAAGGAGCTCAGTATGCTCCGCATCAACTGCATGAGCCATTCTTCCCGCCATCGCGGCCACCACATGGCTCGTGCTTGTTCAGATGATCGCACCTACTCCAGTAATCCCGTCCTTGAAAGCACCGTCAACGTTGAGAATGACCATCCCAGGCATCGGCCGAACCCATCCCCGCCTATGCCCAACATCATCATTAACAACAACCCTAGCAAGCTCTCTCGCTCGTTTGAACTCTGTCAGAAAATTAAGAGCCTCATTTACTACCTCCTTAGCCGTACAAGGGATACCTTCAAACATCCATTTGTTCCTGGCACCCCAGCGACGCCAAAGAAGCATCATGCATGTTCTATCACCACAGCACCCAGCCATTTGTCATCAAAGAGGAGGTCTGTGATGAACTCCTTCGGCCTGAAAGAGCCCTGCAATGCCTCACAAATCTGCAGCCTCGATCGGCGCCAAACTTTAGCAGCAAAGGAGCATGCTACCAGCACATGCATCTCTGTCTCTTCTTCATTATCACATAAGGGACACTGATCTACTGGTATATCCATTCTCCGTCTCAAGTTCACCCTAGTGGGCAAGATTTCCCCACACACCCGCCAGACGAACACCTTCACCTCTGGGGGGACTTCTGGCTTCCACAGCGCACATCACAAGGACTGCTTCCGAACCCTTGAAGTTTCACCATCATTAGTTCCCAATCGATCACAAAATCAAATAATTCCAGCACATGCATAGAAAATAACCTATTTTTTTCACAGTGCCAAATTAACCGATCATCCCTAGGTATCGTGGGCAAAGAAATTTGGAGTATTTCCTCCATGTCTCGGCGCAGAAATAGAACAGATGGTAATTCGTGGTTGCAACGGAGAGGGTCCACCAAGAGGATAGAGCTAACCTTAAGGTTATAGGG
Organism: Rhazya stricta; assembly: GCA_001752375.1. NCBI lineage: Eukaryota > Viridiplantae > Streptophyta > Magnoliopsida > Gentianales > Apocynaceae > Rhazya > Rhazya stricta. The sequence goes on along the minus strand of MEJB01000018.1, from coordinate 5,398,279 downwards.
TAGAAATAAGTTACTGGAAATTACCTGAAGTCAACTGGGGTTGGGAGSCACGGGCAATCCCGTACATCAATCTGGTCGCCTCTTCCAACCCTCCATCTTAAGCCCTTTACCAGCAACTCTCGACCCTCCACTATACTCTTACAAACCCAAGAAGCCCGCCTCCACAAGGGGCGGGTAGAAAATTAGTGGTAAGGAAGTACCTTGTCTTCAGAACTCTTCCCACCRACGAATCCGGGTTTTGCAAAAGTCTCTCACCTCTTTTAGCTAAACATGGCTAGATCAAAAGYTTCCATGTTCCTACGCCCCATCCTCTCCTCACATTTTGGTCGKTATAACTCATTCGATGGTTTCCAACAAACATCTCTACCCCCCTCCAACTTACCCCGCCAGAAACTGCGCACCAGCGAAGTTATTTCCTTGCAAAGAGAAACTGGCACAAAAATGCAGGATATAGTGTAAGTAGGAATAGCCTGCAGGGTTGATTTTATCAAGATCTCCTTCCCTACTTGAGACAAGAGCAGCTCCTTCCAACCCCTTACCTTTTTCCATACCCAATCCCGAATATAGGAGAAAATATCCTTCCTYGATCTCCCAATTGGGGTTTATAAGTAAATATCACTTTTTAGATATTTTTTCTTAATTTTCTAATTTGTTTCTATTCTATTAATTAGGATTTAGTAGTAATTTATATCAGATTAGGAAATTCAATTTTATTTTATTAATCAATTTGATCTCAGAGTAAGTTTTACCGCGTTAGGATTTTTGTTTTCTCTATTAAAGGGACCTTTATGCTGATAGTTTTTAATTAATTCAGTTAATCAATAAGTTTATCAATTTTCTCTCCTGAATTCCAAATTTGCTCTTTTGGGTTTATTACTTGTAAACCCTGTTCTGAGTACATCAGTAGTTCAGGCAAGTCCTGAATTAAGCTTGCAAGGAGTCGTGTATAACTAGACACATAGATAACTCGAACCACTTCGAAAAAGTGGAGGGAAAGGTCAAAGAATGAAAATTGAATTGAATGACTAAATTTATTTTGCTTTTAAGTCTTAATGAAATATATCTCGCAGTTAAACTTTTCAGAATTGTTTACATGGTATAAGATTATAACACATATTTTTGTATTTTGAATGTATGCCYTGGAATTATAATCGGATAAGAAGTCCTAATCCATTTTGAATTTTTATTCTGAAATAATCATATCTCTAAAACAATTTATGTGTGGCAACAATATCTTCTATATATGATGTACTTTAGTTTTGATAGAGGTTAACAAATACAAAGTGAAAAGAACGTGAAACTAAGAAAGACATATAGTTGTATTTTGTCCATGGATTAATATTGAGTAATACTTACTCAGTATTGATTATTATTAATGCTTGAAAATTATCTTACTGTTGATTCAACCTTTTATCGAAGATTCAATCTATCCTGAGCGAACCCAGGAAGCGAGCTGAAAGAACWTCCAGYAGCAGGAARAAAGATTGTTCAAACATCTTCGTCAACAAACAATTCCAAAATCTATCAACGAATACAAGATTCAACAAAGGGAGAGTTTTACTTTTGTTAAAAGTTTTTCTTTTATTGAATGATTGATGTATAAGTCCCTTGAACTCGTTTGATTTAGTGGATTGTGTTTGATGTTTGAACGTGGTCCCACGGATRTAGGCATTTATGTCGAATCATATTAAATCGTGTCTTCGATACTCTTACTAGTTTCTTATTTGCTTAATCTGAAAATTAAGCTATTGAACTAATAGGAGTAGTAATCAATACTTCCAAGTGGTATCAGAGCAGGTTGCCTGTTCATTAGGATTAAGTTCAAATTGTGTTGATCGAATGACTTTTTAGTATATCTTAATTATTTTTTAATTGGATTGATTTCATCATATCATATTTACTGTTATATTATGATTGTTGCCTAGATTCGTTACTTGTGCACACACTAGCCCTGATTTTTTTTTTTTTTTTTTTTACTATGGATGATTTCTGTAACCTTCGTGAAGGAAGCTCTACTTACAAACCTTATCCTGTGGAAAGCCAAAATGAGGATCTTCTTAAAATCTATAGAAGAATGAGTTTAGACTTCTCTAGTTACAGGTTATAGTCCTCCCTCAATCACTAAGAATGGTAGTACCACTATTACATTAGTATCTGGAGGGAATAGTGATAAATTCGATAAAGCTGATTGAAACTCTRAAACACCTCATGCCATATTTAATGTTGTTACTCTAAAACAAATGCAACTAATTAGTACATATGAGATTGCYAACACTACTAGAAAATAAGCCTTTCTTGACACACTAAAGCATCATTATAGTAGGCTAACCCCACACTTTGAGTCCACCTACGCTTAGGAACTATGTAGTGCAAAGTGCCATAGGAATAGGCTTTTACTACACTTTTATGAGTCAATAAAACCATACATGCATCACACCTTGAAGCGTTGATAAAAATAGGGAAATACTATGCTCTTTCACGTAGGTATAGTCCTTTTAACGGTAAAAAAATTCAAATTGATTCAAATATATAGCTACGAAAATAAGTGTTGGTATAGATCTCTAATATTACACCTTTAGATGTCACCTTAAGGTATCTATTGCTATGCTTTATAGTATCCTTATAAGGTATCTATTACTACATTGTAACATGTCTAAGTAAATAAGCTATTACTACATTTTAAAGTGTGTATATAAATAAGCTATTACTACAATTTTAATGTATATGTTGAATATGGCTACACTTTTGAGTATTAAGTTTGGTTAATTCGTATAGTTTACGTATTACTACATATCTAAAAACATTAATAWCCAAATATCTTAAAAAATAGAAATGCATCGGTTCACTTGAGCAAATTTCTTCATAAACAACAAAAAAAAWTTTCATACAATATGGTACACARAAATAAATTGCCCCACAAATCTACACCCCAGACCAAATCAATCTTTAATATATCTTCTCACCTATAATATTTTGAAATAATTTTTGTAGGTGAATCGTCTTTAGTAACAATGTATGTAAATTAAAAATATAGAATAATGAGGTATATGATGAGAGATTACCAAAGAAAATAGCTAAGGAATAGGTACTCCAATAGCATCTCCAATGGTTTGAATGAGATCATATAACCGAAGTAACGTCTCCTCATGATGTAAAGCTACCAAAATCACTATCTCACACCAATTTTCTCCAAGTGGTTGCCCCCAATAATTGTAAATATGTTCATGTTTTGTATTCGTCCTTTTGCAACTACTTTGGAATTGTCAAACACACTTTGGAGTGAGATGGATCCATGAACCTACAAGAAAAGTTAATAAAGAATCGAGGAATCACAAATATAATCATGTTCTACCATCCAATAAAGCACCAAATAATAGAAAGAATGTCATTCTGCTTTAGCACATGAAGGCTGCAATAACTCCAAACCATTCTTTTTCAAACAGGTTTTATCATGTCTATGTCAATATACAGATTAGCCAYCTCAACTTTMGATATTCTTGATAAATTTTGCAAGATATTTCTCACCCCATAATATAACCTTCTATTCATCAACCAACGCCATCCTTGAGGACCAAAACAATTAGCAACTTTAGCATTGAATGTATGCTTAACTGCACTCTATCAAAAGAAGAACAAAGGGAAATAAAGGGCCAAGAGGATGCACAAAAGAAATAACATATACCATACAAATATTTGACAATATATGAGAGGCTCTTCTATATGAGATGGAAATAAAAATATCATTTCTCATTCAATTTAGTGAAATATCTTTCATACTGATTCGATCCGAGCTCGCTTATTGAATTGCTCATTCAATGAGCATTCTCCATATTATGCCTTGAAGAGGATTCGAACCTCCACGCTCTTTAGCACGAGATTTTGAGTCTCACGTGCCTACCATTTCACCACCAAGGCATCTTGAAAGTGAATCGTATTCCATGAACCCTGTAGACCATCCCCACATATATCCAACCGAATGACTCATGTTATGATCTTCTACATCCTAGGTCTTCCCGTTCCGTCATCTGGCTTATGTTCTTCATGTAGCATTCAGACCGAATGACTATATGAAATTACGTCGATACTTCCACATATTATGAGTAACGTAAGAGACATCTCTATTTTCCCCCCAGGACATCTCTCTTTCAAGGAGACAGCTGGGATTCGACTTCCCTTGGGGGTAGGGTACTTCGAAAGGAAGTTGATCCCACCATATCAATTAGCAAGGATTAAATGCACACGTTTGAGCAAAATGTGACTCTTTTTCACAATTAAGCTCAGAATGGTCATAGAAGAAGGTTAATTGCACTAACTGAAGTTCAAAAAAGTTCAATAGAGCGGGAATTGAATCACATTTGCTTAATGCATATCATCAACTAAATAAACTAAAATAATAATTGAATATGTTAAGATTGTGCATCAATTACAGTAGCATGGAAATTAGAAAATAGGGATCATAACTAGTATAATAAGGATAAAAGCAACAAAACAAAGGTGATCATAAAACAAGAAGAGTTGACAAAATTAAGAAAAGTTAAAGTCTTGAATTTGAATCTTTCTAATCTACAAAGCACTTTTCCTTTTTATTTTTCTTCTAGCTATTTCATTCCTTAATTTTAGAACCCTCTAGCTCATTAAGAGAATGGTGGGTGAATGTAGTAGGGGAAGCAACAAAAGTCTGTCATGTTTTAGTTTCTAGTTCAATATTTCTTTCCAATATGTTGCACTTTCAGTTTGTGTGTGGCCACACTGAATCGAGTTTCTTTATGCTTTATTACATGASATTTGTATTATGTCTAGGATGCCTTATAGATTTTGCACTTGTTAGTTTCCACCAAACTTTCTTCCAAGACCATCATTAGATGGCTACCACCTATTGACGARTGAAAACTACATTGAGTAAGTAATTTTGATGTAGTGATCCCTATTCTAGGACTGATCTATCATGAAAAAAACTACCTCAATACTTGAGTCAAAGTTACAGTCTGGATATTTATGAGTGGTTTGTAGTTGTGTTACACCTATTTCATGATCACAGAAAGATTATTTTGGAATGAGCGGATCATACTTCATGTCTAATGTTGTTGGTACTTCTTAATATTTTGAGAGAAGAGATTGATCAATTATATAAGGATCCTTTTGAGGACACTTGCACAATATATCTTTATTACAAGTTGGTATTTGGATTCTAATAAGTATACTTGACGATCTTAGCCTCCTTATTCTAACATAGTCTTATGGTAGTTCAGCGTTAGTAATTGTTTAGTTGATCACCATATTTTGAAATTGCATTCTTTGTGTTATATTTTGTTCTTGTTAATCATCCATGATTTACTTTGTCATTGATTATCCTCTATATGATTTAATCTCATTAAGTGATTATTCTTTATGAATTCTTTTCCCGCTACGGTTTAAGTGTGGTTAGGATATTTGAAATTATTATATTTTTCCTYATTTGTTTTTGAATTTCCTTCCCTAGGTTTTACGTGTGGTTTTTTTAGAGCTTTATGTTTTATTTTTCTCTCATCTCTGTTCAGTTCTGTTTACTAACGGTTTGTTTGAGGGGGACGCTCAAGCATCACCTTAAAGGAGACTTCGGCATTTGAGTCAGCTGAGATTAAGTCTCCAAGTGGGCAATTGCTATTTATCTTGTAGCCGTGATATATTTTGGTGGTTTATGTAAACATAAAGGGAGCGTATACATGCTATGTTTATATATTTTGGTGGATATGCAAGTTACTGGTAAAATACTAGTTAGTAGATTGTTAGTTGGTTCTTCATAATTGCCATAGTTTTTGCTACTTGACTAGTAGTTGTTTTTATTTCCATATGATCCCAAACGGGGGAAAATACACTTGATTTTGGTTTTGGTTTTAGAGTTTTACTCTATGATATCTGTTAGGCATGCACTTGATTTGCTTTGTATTTCTTAGTTTGGTTTTTGGTATCTCTGAGTAAGTATTGGCTAATAACCATATCTCTTACAATTGTTTGGTATGATTGATAAATGAAATGAACTTACCTTGGTTTGACCGGTAGTTGTTTTTTATTTCCATATGATCCCAAAGGGGGAGAAGATACAAGTATATAATGTTAATTGAACATAGTTAAATAAAAATATATCTTGCAATTAGACTTTTTAGAGTTGTTTAATAAGATAAGATTATGATATATATGCGTTGTATTTTGATATAGTTCTTGGAGTTATTATTGGATAAGAAGTCCTCATCCATTTAGGATCTATATTTTGAAATAATCTACCTCTAAAACAATTTATTTGTGGCAACAATATCCTCTATATATAATGTGCATTAGTTTTGAAAGAGATTAACAAATATAGAGAGAAAAGAACGTAAAGTTGAGAAAGATATATAGTTGTATTTGTCTCTGGATTAATATTGAGTAAGGCTTAGTAAATATTAATCATTGTTTATATTTGGAAATTACCTTATTCTTGAATAAACTTTTTAATGAAAATTCAAATTATCCTGAGCGAACTCATGAAGCTAGTTGAAAGAATTTTCAGCAGCAAGAACAAAGATTGTTCAAACATCTTCATCAACAAACAATTCCGGAATCTATCAATGGCTACAAGATTCAATAAAGAAGGAGTTTTACTTTTGTTAAAGTTCTTCTTTTATTGAATGATTGATGTATAAGTCTCTTTGTTTGATTTAATGGATTGTGTTGAATGACTTGAACTAATTTATTCTAATTATATAATGGTTTGCATGGAAATGTTTAAGGTAGAGATAATTATGATTGGTTCTTTTTTAGTTTATTACACCTCAATTGATAAACAATGTAATACTTTTTACCTTAATTTAGGAAAAGAGACATTGAAGATGCACCGAAGGCAAACTCGGGCTTATTGAGTGGGGTRGGGACGAATCTAAGGGAAAGAAAGTAACGAAATTACTAAAGAAAATTTCAATTCAAATTGAGGAAAAAATTACTTTTTTAGAAATTATTTTCATTTTTCTTAATATTTTCAATAGCTAACCAAACAGCATAAAGATTTTAATTTTTCTAAGAATTTAGGTTTTTTTTTTCATCTTCATTTTTCTCACTGTAATCTTTAAACCAATAAGGGCCTAATGGCTCTAACCCCATCTCTCTATATGCTACTCTGATACAATACTTCCATTTGAGCAGAAMTTTCATTCTCTTGGTGAAGAAATATAGATTGAATCAAAGTAGGAAAAAAAAAATAGAATGATCAAAGATTTCAATATGGTGAAGGAAGAGAGATAAACTCACGTTTTCCATCTATTCTCCTTCACCCTAATAATCAGCATACTTGCACCTTTTATATAGTCATCAAAACAACTAACTTGAGGGCTAAAATAGTCTACAAACATTACAAGGTAAAGTATATTTGTTGAAACTAATGATAATGACGGGAAACTTGAATAATTGGATTCCAATTGACCGGACTTAGCCTCACATTCAATAACTGAATAGGAGTTTTATTATTTAGCAAAGGACTGGAACTAATATTGACAAGATAGGCAGCATATAAAACACAAAAACCCCAATATGTTAGAGGAATTCCATATTGAAAGGTGTGTTGATGCTTTCTCTCTACGACTCYATTATGCTATGGAGTTTCAACACATGAAGTTTGGTGTATAATACCATGATCGGAGTAGAATTGAGGCATGATCAATTCTGGTCCATTATCCGACCTAGTAGTTTTAACAGATAGATCAAAATGTGTCTTAACATATTTACAAAAGGATTGAACAAGCCCTCTTATTTCTGATTTATATTAAACAAGAAAAGTCCAAGTATATCTACTGTAATCATCAACAATTGTAAGGAAGTATTGTTGATTATACACAGTAGGTAACTTACAAGGACCCCAAGTATCAACATGAATAAGATCAAATGGAGAAAGTGAAATGAATSGCTTAAAGGAAATTTAGTTCTAAAATGGAAAAACAGAAAATATATGTGAATTTGTCAGTTTGACAKAAGATTTATTAATTGTACTAAATTCATTTGTGAAGAAGACATATGGCCTAATCTATAATGCCAAATCATATCCATATATTACACTATTGAGAGTTGCATATGTTTTGCTGAAATGATAGAAACTAATTTAGGATTTGAAAGTGTAATGAAATTTGTTGGAGGAAGAAGTTGGTGGAGCTTGTAAAGATATTGTTGACTTTTTAACTAATCCAATCTTGTTCTAGCTTCCCAAGACTGAAAAATGCAGGAATGAGATTGCAATGTAATAGGAGAGAATGATATCAACTTGCTAACTGAAAGCAAGTTAAAATGAAAATCTGGCACATAAAGAACATGATGCAAGATTGATCAGCTGAGGTGTAATGTTCACAGTCCCTTTATGTGTTACCAACACAGAACGACCATTTAGAAGTAAAACAATTGTGTGTGTAATTGGTATAAAAGAAGCAAAAACATACAAAGTACAACAAATAGGATCCGTGGCACCAAAATCAGTGATCCAAGATATGCAATGTTATTTAACATCCCTTGGTTAAGGCTGATCGAAATTAGCTTGTATGGAAATGGTTTGGTGAACCATGTGCTTAGCTGGTTTGTGTGCTTTCACATAGCTTGTTGCTGCATTATGATTGAATTGTTGTCCAGGTGTCAGTGAATTTGCTTGCAAGAGTCATAGCAGTTGCTAATACTGCCCTTGTGTGATAGGAGCAGCACCAGTTTCTTCTAAAATTTCTCCTCCTTGTAAAATAATAGCTGAATTCTTAATCTGACTAAAATTAGCTCTAGCTAAGTTGATTCTTGCTTCAATACCCCGATGGATATTGTTAGACTAAAATTGCATAGACATAATTAAATATTCACACGCAAGTATACGTGGTCCAYAAGTAATATAGATTAAGTCAAGTATCGTTTTCACGAGAATTAAAATTATATATTTTTGAGGCAAAAATTCCAATAACAATATGCKGAGATGGTATGTGATTTAAACTAAAATTAAAATTAAATTGAAGGTGACTAAGATTTTTAGAAAAACTAGTCAATCACAAGAGTAAAGATGGATAAAAAGATGATTTATTTGATGATAAGTTAGTTAGAATCGAAGAATCCCCTAATTTGTAATGGATATACGATGTTGTAGGAAATCCTATAGCAATTTTGTTCAAGCAAATCTAAATAATTTAATGACCTTACTCCTTCCCAATTTGTTRGTCCTTATTTCTATTAACCAAGCAACCTCACTTGTGCCACTTCTCCAAGAATTTCAGTTTAGGCTCAAATCCTAAAGGGTTAATGGCCAAAACTATATTTCTATAGTTCTCAAAATTTTTTAACTAGCTAAAAGTAATCAAATCCATCTCCATTCAAATAGATCAATTGAAGTAGAAACCTTCCAGCTCTAAAAAGTTCAGCAACTCACTGTTAATGGGCATAACAATAAGCAAAATCAGTTAAGCTCATTTGAAYGAAACCCAATAAAGTAACAAAGCATTCCGCATAACAAAGCAAACTTCATTATACAAATAGGTTCAACTTCAATCCTAACTATTGAAATTTTTGCTCATGTTAGCCATTCAAGAGCTCAAAGSCTATAGCATTCATGTTCATAAAGCAATAAATAATGAGAAGATACAAGGCCCAAGTAATAAAGATGAAGGATTTGGTCTTTTTCCCGTTGGCAGCACCGTTTCCTCTTCCAGCTCTTGGTGTTCTGCTCAAGAAACTTTCTTCTCCCACARYTGCTTGATTCCTTCAAYTTGTGTYTAAAAATTCTTTTATTTAGGGTAAYCTTGGTGCTTGAGCTCCACTTGGACACTTGGCATACTCACTTACTCTCATGAAGGACCCGCCATGTCTCTTGACATTTTTAAATGTTTTGTGCAAAATGTTCTTCACATATAGCTCATTCATTAGATGTTCTTACTAACTCTTGCCAAGTAGACTTCCACTCACTAAGCATTTATCTTCTTCTAGCAACAATTTGCTATCAAATTGCTACAACATTCAGTGTACCCTCTTCAACTACATTCATTCTCTTCATCTATCCACCTTGATGCTTTGTCTCAATAAAACTAAGGATAACAATGTCATTTTCTTACCGAAGAGCAATTTAAAATTCAATATTTGCTCAAGTAACCTTTCAATTGAATAAATTTCCATGACACGCTAGGTTTACAATTTAAGGCAAAATACGAGAAAAATTTACATTACAATCATGATATGCATGTCATTTAGAGATTATATTAGCATAAATACCATTAGATAAAACAATAAATTTCACATTCATCATATTTCTATACTTTTTATAACATTTCTCTGTTGTATGTCCGTGTAAACCATGGAAACTACATTGAGCTTCTTCTGCCCTTGTATAAGAGATTTTCCTCTTCCTAAAACACTTCCAAAATTCAAGGGTGGTTGCACAATATTCTTACTATTCCCCCTCCAACATAATTTGTAGAAGTAATGAAATTTTGATTGCCCAAAATAGGTAATAAACCTGAATATGAATGAGCAATGGTATAAGCCAGTTGCCTTTCTGCAATGATTGCCATAGAAAAGGCAGTGGTGATTAAAGGCAATGGTTTCACTAGTTAAATATGTCCGGTACATTTTCCCTAGGGAAGGTTCAAGGTTAATAGCTACCTATTTCGATGCAGTATCTTTCCTCCTGCACTCTTTGACATCCTTTTCTATTTAAATTGTCATCTTTTTCCATTCATGTRGGGGATTGCTGGATATTTGGATAAAGGTGGATGGAAAAATACAACAAAATCACATTGTACAAATCTAAATACATGTATGAATCTTGTAGATAGATTCATGAGGTACCTGTATGAATGAACCTATTACCTCTAAAAGGATAAGTGCATGAATCTCATAAGTTGATTCATGAAATACAAGKAGGATATATTCATGAGACAAATCTTTGGTTCAAGGAATTCCACAAAATTCAAAGAATATCCTAGATAAGATAAATGTGTCATATGGTTTATGTATAGAGGTTTAAGGGGAGTTTATCTAGCCAATCCATGTTCGTGAATATTTCTGGTGTCCTTTGAGTTATGTCATTCCAAGGCTTTATAAATGGGACTTCATCTTTCACTTCCATAGGATTGAAGAGTAAGATAAAAAGAGTTCCTGGAAAAGTTAGTGTCTCTTATCTTAGTTTACTCTCTCGATCATTCTTTCAAGTCCTAGAGTGCAACTTTTCATTGATTCAATTGAGAGTGTGAGATAACAGTGCCATTTACTTAGACTACGAATGTTTTATCTTGGTTGGCGATTATCCATCAATTGTTGGCACTATAGCAGGGTGAAATCAGCCTRAAGGAAATCTGCTATAGTATACTACGAAGAATTATAGCAATCTTAGAGAACTTTGTTACAACATACTTATGGAGTTTTGCTAAAGCATAACTCACTCGTTAATCTTTGGTACACAGTAAATAATTTCTTACTTTTATATAAGAGATCAAGGTATGTGATTGTACTTCATTGATAATAAATAATTTGYCTTTGTCTATCTTTTGCAATAAATACACAATTTCACAAGGTTTATRTTTTTTACAGTTTTAACCTTTAGCTTGAATCTTGCTCATATAAGACATGCTGTTGGGCAATTTTTAATCTCATTCAAAGTATCATCTGAAGAACCGCTCGAGAAATCTCAAAAGATAACGGTTAAACATAACACACACAAAAAAAAAAAAAAAAAAAAAATCATTTTCTCAATGGCATTATCTTATCTCGGCATATTTTAGCTCACTAGGATTTTTCCTGTGCATGCTATTTGAGATTTTGATTAGATTGCTGATTTTGTTGAATTTTGACTAAATACTTCATAAAATATAATTGTGTTTATATTTGAACTAAAACAAATAAATAAATCATGTTTTAGTTATAAGAATCCTTATAATATTAAATCTTTTTATGTTCGACACGAAGTTATTATCCAAATATGCCATTAGATAYGATTGTCAAATAAAATTTATTGATGTAGAGARATTGAAGAGAGAAAAGGGTTAGGGAAAGAYGACCAAGAATATTTGATAGGGGTATTGAGGGGATATTAACCTATCTRGCTTTGTCTTTTAGCTAATTTCCTTCACTTACACCTTAGTGTTGCYRACTTGAATGTAGTAATGACTTAATTTCACATTACCTTATTAGTGTTTATTAGATTATAAGGAATCATTTGTGATACAAGATTGTAACAAAAACTGATAAAAAGTTATAACGAAACATGCGTTAGCTACCGGGAAGTTAAGATCCATGGACCATAATGGTCCTTGGAGAACTTTTATGGTACAGGGATCTTACTTGCTGGAAACCAACAAGTTGTATCYAACCCAATAATTAGAAGCAACTTGCAACAAAAATGCAAATCACTATTTGATAGATACCAATATAAATTTCTATGTTTGTTGCTGAACTATTCAGTTGATTTTTTTGTCCCATGTGACTTCTTATTATTGGTTGGACATGCAATCTCARGTTATGTTAAAGCCAATAGAAATTAACGATAATATACCTTGTAGTAAGGATATTTTTTTATTCTTCTGTTACGTTTAGYAATTTGAAGTGTTGCTTTTAGTAAACATTAACTTTTTATTTTATATGCTCTATTTATCATAGATTTGGCTAAGGCCAATATTAATTTTTTCTTTTAATGTGTTCTATTTATCATAGATTTGGCTAGGGCCAAATATTCAAACTAGTGAAACTAAAGATAAACTCAAAATAAAATCTTTTCATAATCTCCAAAATCATAAGTGRGTAGTGTCCTATATAGAGATGCATTTTTCATATAAAAGTATTTTTTCTATTAATATTTACATCTCCAAACCCTTATATATAGTTGGATTCACAGTGAACTTTTAGAATACGCAATTGCAAGAGTCTTTTGCAATATAGGTGAATTCATCCTTTGAAACTTTGATTGAGTTATGGCAAGAAAAAATGTGAAACTTACCTTCATTGTGAATGATGGTAAGAGAAAAGTAACATACAAGAAAAGGTTGAAGGGGTTTCTAAATAAATGGAGCGAACTGAGTATCCATTTTTCTCTTCCCTCTCTATAATCAATAAATAGAGGGTCCTAGTTCATATAATAATAGTATTGTTGTAATATAAGAAGGAAAAGGGGTGGAAAAGCTTATAGAGAGAAGAAGAGAAATAGAGAGGAATCGTAAAGTGAATATGATTAACCATGATCTCAGCAAAAGCCCTCTATGTATAGAAGTTAGGCCTTAGAGTTTCATGGGCTTCATGGGCTTCTGGAGTTTCTAGAAGAGTCATCCACTATCTATTTGTAGCACCCCTTTTGAATGACTAATCTATACAATAATTGCCTTGTAAAAACTTGATTGGGAAAATTTGAATAGGAAAAACTAAATCAAACTAAGAAAAAAGAGTACAACTGATGTTGAAGTATTAATTGTTAACTCGTTATAACCTTGTTAGGAAGACCCAGTGGGACAAACYTGCACGAAGGAAAAAGAATATGGTTACTYCTCCTCATATTGATGATCACTGAATGTCTTTGATTCGAYGCATTCCAATATGATAAATCAATTTTCTCTACATTTTCACTTGATCAAATMTGTTGAACATCGATGTCACCACTTTTTCTGAGGCTCGTGCATGTCAAAGAACTTTAGAGAAATATCCTTTGGGTTGTGCAATATAAGCTCATGAATTGCAATAATTTTTGAATGATTTGAGCATCTAACTCTTATRGTTTGCTTAATAAATCTTCAGAATATAGTGTTCCCTAGATAACTATAAGTTTCAAGGAGATTTGCAGAAAAAGTACCAATTGTACTAATATATAGTACTTCAGAACTAAAAATCTTTTCTCAATCTTCAAGTGGGCGAAAATAATCTTTATCACTTCAAGTAATCTAACAACTATAAGGGATACCAATGGATGTGCACTATCCATATAAATTCTTTTGTTACTTTTTTTGTATACTTGAATTGATGAACAAATAATCCTTCAGAGAAATGTTCAATTTGCAAACTAACATAAATTTTTATCTTTCTTAAGTATTTAAATTCATTTTATGTAATCTGCAATTTTGTTAAGCCCTTCAAGAGTCTCATTTAGATTTAACTCAACATGAACTATGAAAATTGCAAATCCAATATGTGTTTTCTTTATGAAAACACAAGGGTAGACATAATTCTTTTTATATCCCTCATTATATTTGCTAAGATGATTATATCAAATACATCTAGATTATTTTAGTCCATGCAAGGATTTTTGCAATTTAATAAATTTACTYAAGTAAATGTTTCAGAAAAATCAAAATTTTCAGGGATTTCCATGTATTTGTCATGTTCTAGTAATCCAYMTAAATAAAAGTAACTACATCTATCAAAGCATATCAAGGTTTTCATGTATTGCTAARTTTTACAAAATATTTGTATGTAATTATATCCACTGTAGGTGAATATATTTACATATAGTTAATACATTATTTTTATCGAAAATCTTGAACTTTAGTCGTACTTTATCATGACTTTATTATTTTAATCTCTTTTTTACATATAAATATCCATATAAAGTCAACTAGTTTTACACCTTGTAGTGTCAGGACTATGGTCCAAGAACCTCACGTTTGGTACTGAGTTTAATTAAGGTTCAATTGTATCTCTCCATCTTGACCACTCATGTTTGTATTGACATTTTCAATTGATTTTGGTTCAAGATCCTCTTCACCACTAATGATAGTGAGAGCTCTCTTTATTTACTTTCAGGAACTTGAATCTTTTTATCAATATTTCTTGGCTATCTTTAATTTCTAAATATGGTCAATTTGATCATATAATCCTCTTTTCTTTCAAGGATGTTTATATTTAGAACCAAGATGTTGCCCATATTCCTGACGTGCTTTAAAATATGCCTTATTTCTAACATGACTCACTACCATGTTTCTAGCATGTCTTAGAATTACTACCACAWTTATGGTGTTTTACAATTAGCTACTATATCAACAAAGGTAGTAAGATCTTAACTAGAATGATTCAGAATATAGATTTTATTAACAATAAATAAACTAACCAACAAACTTTAACATTAAAATTAATTATGTATATAACTTGGAAGTTAGACAAAAATGTAATCCTTCGGTTGAGAATATATATATATATATATATATATACTATTTTAAGAACAATGAACAAGTCTTCAAGAAATAGAATTTAAATCCACATACAAAATTCGTCTTAAGATTGTTGAAATTAATATATTATGTAAATATAGTATGCAAATACATTCTGTTATAAAACAAGTGCAGAAATAATAAGTAAATCAATGACTCAAGTACATTTATTCTAGATAATGAAGACCACAAAAAGATGAATCAAGGCGAGAAATTAACTCTCAATTCTTAGGACGAATTGCCCCACACAGTGCTTACGATTGAACGGCGATCGCCTCCGAAGATACAATGATCCCTTCTTGCAATAGAAGCACTTCTAATCACAAGAAATAGCAAACTGCAAAGTATTTTATATCTTCTAAGATAAAAAGAACAAACTCACTAAAAGGAAAGAATGTAGGAGAGATGCCTAACAAAAGCTAAGAGGACGAAGAGATGATAGAATATTGAATGAATGAGTTTTTCAATCTRCATGAAGTCTATTTATAATATTTCAAAAGTCATCTAACGAATGGATTCAACTGTTGGATTGTATCTCTTAGTCGCAGTGGTCGTGAATTAAACAACAATTCTCTCTATTCAAAGAGACAGTCCCTTGTTCAATAGACATTTTCCTCTATTCAAAATGACAAGCCACTTGTTCACTAAATATTCCTCTATTCAAAGAGACAAACCCCCCTGTTTAATAGACACATTCACATTTAAACCAGCATAATTACAAACAAATTGTAAGATATCAACTTTTGAAACAGTTTATTTATCATTTAATTGGAAAGTAAAACTCAGCTCAAGTGAAACTTTCCAACAACATTTTGTCATAATGTTGATGGTCCCCTGTATTTTTTTTTTTTTTTTAATGGTTATTGATCAATTTGCATGATGGCATGCCCCGAAAGGGAGCAGATACAATCATCTCATCCGGAAGAAAAGTGCTGCAGACAACAGTAGTAAAGAAATGCAGTGCTATCTCTATTCCCTTATCTCCCTGTCTGTCTCTAACGCCTCATCCATATCATCCCATACCTTAGTAGCAAAATGACACTCGATGCATATAACTATMACTCATTCTTGCCCAATCTCTCCTATTTAAGTACTAAATATGTGGTTGGCTTTTGAAATTATAATGATTTCKGTTTGGCTATGTCGCCTCCTAAGTGCTTCCATGCCCTGCTGGTGCTTCTCTTTGACTCTGCATGAGAGGCATGATTGAAAAGAATGGGTTTCTTTTGTCGTTCAATAGTATTGATTGGTGGGGTYGTTGATCATACTGGTTCTTGTTAACGCTATTTCTTTTATTGATCTTCTATTAGTATGATGTTGGGAAGCATATGTGCATCTTCGATCTGAAAGAGAGGGGGAATTCACAATCGTATAGGGATATCTTAAAAAGACAAGTGAACGAGGTATTGAGCTAATAATTTAGCTACRTMAAATGAAAAAAGAAACGTACGAATGAGGCAAAAGAGTTTTTGGATAGGCATGTCACTTAGTCTCCTTGGGAATCTAACCTCCAACCCCATGCTCGCCTCCTAACGAATTCTATCTTCGACAAAATCCCTTCAATGGCGTGTATTTAGCTAAATAATAAATCCCTTCGAGGGTTAGAATGGAGACCCATGATTGTATTGTCTTTCAATGTGGATTACAACAAAAGATAACTGTTATGACTGTTAAAGCAAACCCATTTGGTTGTCCTCTTTGGGTTGACACGTAAAGGTTTTTGTCAGCTAAAGCTTCTCCATGTGTTTGGTGTTCCAATTGCCATCTGGTCTTGAGTGCCATTTTGTAGGAAACGAATGGTCATCAATATAGCAGTGCGGCGGCAAGTTCGTCTTTCTGCTACTCCTCATCCTCACGGCTGAGGTGAGTGATGAATCTCAAGTCCCAACTGTGGTTGATGTTAATTCTCCTGGTTCCAGCGGCAACTTTTGACTATAATTTTGTCAATTTGGAGTTTAGGATGGTGAGCAAGAAAAGCTATTTGGAGCTGATGAGCATAACTTATTTGACTCACTTTACCTTATCGATCAATTATGTAAATAAATATTGTGTACATCCATTATAATGTACAAAACGTTCTCTTAAACTTCTTCATTTAAGCCTAAAATGTTTGTACTTAACTAATAATTCAAATCCTAAAATGTTGCTGTGGTTCGCCAAATGGAATGACCTTAAGACCAGGTAGCTTTCTCTGCAGAGCTGGGGTCGTGGAGTCACCCTTGTGCKGTTTCCCGTTTGTGTGAGCCAACGTAGAAACGAGCTTGCATGCTTATTGCGATTGTGCATGGATCTCTAGACAGGCTACTCATGTTTTCTTCTCTTGCCCGACCGTGGGGTATTGGATTGATACTAATCGGAAAGTCAAGACAAACAGGAGCATGTTTTTTTCCGGGTCTGTGCTTAGTTTAGCTGAAACACTCCATTGTTGAATACAAACGGGTTGGGTAATTTGGGACAGGCAAAGAGCATGCTTTCAAGTGCCCCAGCTGCAAGGGTAGAGCTAAGGGACGGAAGAAACAGTCATTCTCAATATTTTTTTAAAATCTTATATAATATTTATATTTTTTAAAATTTATATAAGACTTTTTTTAAAAATATCATTTCATCTTTCAAATATCTTAATCATATACTTTTACTTTTTTTAAAGTCAAATTTTTAACTCTATTCTTACTCTGATTTACCCTCTCATTGCACATATATCCMATTTTTTACAACCCTTTCACACTAAAAATTAATGGTTCAACTTCTAATTCGGATGCAGAAAATCCTAAGATCGTCGTCATTGGCCAATTTGGTTCATAGTTGAAAGAAAAAATAAATAAATGCATACTCTATGATCTAGCTCTAAAATCCTAATTATTGGCACTTCTTTTGGCTAATTTAACTCATTGTTTAAGTGCATTCAGTGATGCTTGTGGAATCCCATTCTAACCGAGGATTCTTGTAGTTCCGGAGGATCTAGTTGGAGGAGAATAAGGAAAAAAGAGCTTCCCCCCATTTTATTGCAGAATCTTTGGTTGGTCTTAATAACTCTAGTTCTAAGAATTAGTGATTGTCCTTACCGATCCTTATTGCGCAATCAGAGAGTGGACAACTAATGTATTCCACTTATTGAATAGGGTTTTATGATCGGTCCATGACTTCTGAATGTCCAAGACATCCTTGGATGGTCTCGTAATTTCTACGGGTGAAGATGATAAGATTGATCATGAATTTTCCTTCTTTTTTTTTTTTTTTACCGCATTTCACATTTTAACAATTTATACCTAATATTAAACTTTTTTAATATTCTAATGATAATTAAAAATATTTTGTTCGACAATTACGTCTCTAAATGCATATAAAGATAAGTAATAGATGAATCTTCTTCCGGACCTCCAAATTGGTGACTTTAAATTTTCCRAATACAACTCAAGAAAAGGGTAACAAAATCAGAAAACCGGGAGTGGTTAGGGAAACGAATAGAGTGACTCGGAAATGAAGGAAGAAGACAAAAAGGGAGAAGCAAGGTGATGAAATCAATGGCGTAAGAGTTGCAGAACCACCTAGCAGCCTGCTGTAGCTGCAGGTGTCCATTAAACAATGAACTTTTTATCTTCATCACCACAACAATAAGGTGATAAGAATAAATCAAGAAATGAATTGGAATTTCCTTGGTTTTCTCATTTCCTTATCCTTTTTGGCCATTACTATTTTGCTATTTTTTACGGTCTTTCTGCATTATAAATTGCACGGGTTAGGTTTGCCATTCCATGAACTTGTTATACTAGAATTGTATAGACTACACCTGTAAACACAAAAAAGAAAAAGAGTTCTACCCATGGCTGCTTCTTTCTCAGTACCTTCAATGGTAAGAATGCCAGCTTTCTTAGTTTCTTTATTTATCAATCTTCTGTTACTGTAGGTATGTTTTGCGCAAATTGTTCATGGTGTTTCTAGGACAATTGGTCCTGAAATTAAGTTTTATATGGAAGAAGCAGTCTCCCTCTTGATAATCATTTCTTCTATTTCTTTTTATATGCATATTCGAAGTACTGTTCCATTTCGCTCATGGTCTTTTTCTAATGGAATATGAATTTTATGAACAGATTATGGAGGAAGAAGGGAGGTTTCAGGCCGAGGTAGCCGACGTGCAGGCATGGTGGAACTCCGAGAGGTTCAAGCTGACCCACAGACCGTATTCAGCAAGAGATGTCGTTGCACTGCGAGGCAACTTGAGGCAAAATTATGCATCAAATGAAATGGCCAAGAAGCTCTGGAGGACACTCAAGACTCACCAGGCCAACGGCACAGCATCACGAACTTTCGGTGCTCTTGACCCCGTTCAAGTCACCATGATGGCCAAGCATTTGGACACCATTTATGTCTCTGGTTGGCAGTGCTCCTCCACCCACACCACCTCCAACGAGCCCGGACCAGACCTTGCGGACTATCCCTATGACACCGTGCCTAACAAGGTTGAACACCTCTTTTTTGCTCAACAATACCATGACAGGAAGCAACGGGAGGCTCGAATGAGCATGAGCAGAGAAGAGAGGGCTAGAACTCCTTATGTTGATTACTTGAAGCCAATCATTGCTGATGGTGATACTGGATTTGGAGGGGCAACTGCCACTGTCAAGCTTTGCAAGCTTTTCGTGGAACGTGGAGCTGCCGGTGTCCACATTGAGGATCAGTCCTCGGTTACCAAAAAATGTGGCCACATGGCTGGTAAAGTTCTTGTTGCAGTGAGTGAACATATTAATAGGCTAGTTGCTGCAAGGCTGCAGTTCGATATAATGGGAACTGAGACAGTTTTAGTTGCTCGTACCGATGCAGTTGCAGCAACTTTGATCCAAACCAATGTTGATACCAGGGATCACCAATTCATCTTGGGTGTAACAAATCCAGCTCTTAAAGGTAAGAGTTTGGCTACAATTATAACTGAAGCTATGGCCGCGGGTAAAACCGGGCCCGAGCTTCAAGCCATTGAGGATAACTGGCTAGCAATGGCACAATTGAAGACATTTTCTGATTGTGTGGTTGATGCAATCAAGAAGATGAACATCAGTGAGACCGAGAAACAGAGGAGATTGGATGAGTGGAATTACCATTCTAGCTACGAAAAATGTCTCTCTAATGAAGAAGGCCGCCAAATTGCTGAGAGGATGGGACTAACTAATCTGTTCTGGGATTGGGATCTTCCGAGAACCAGAGAAGGATTCTACAGATTCAAGGGTTCTGTGATGGCAGCAGTCGTTCGTGGATGGGCTTTTGCTCCACATGCTGATATTATCTGGATGGAAACATCAAGCCCAGATTTGGTTGAGTGCACAATCTTTGCCAATGGAGTCAAGTCGAAGTGCCCTGAAATCATGTTGGCTTACAATCTTTCACCTTCTTTCAACTGGGATGCATCAGGAATGACCGATGATCAGATGAGAGATTTCATTCCGAAGATTGCGCAATTGGGATACTGTTGGCAGTTTATTACCCTGGCCGGTTTCCACGCTGATGCCCTCATTGTCGATACATTTGCTAGAGATTTTGCAAGAAGAGGAATGCTGGCATATGTKGAGAAAATTCAGAGAGAAGAAAGGAACCATGGGGTTGACACACTAGCTCATCAGAAATGGTCTGGTGCAAATTACTATGACAGAGTCCTCAGGACTGTCCAGGGAGGTATCACCTCCACTGCAGCAATGGGCAAAGGTGAACTTTCCAAGCTTATCGTACATTTTCATTTCCTTTTTCTTGTTTTGGCGGAGAAGAAACTCGACATTAATTTTGATTCTTTATTTTGCAGGGGTGACTGAAGAGCAGTTCACCAAGACATGGACAAGGCCTGGTGCAACGGACATGGCTACCGATGGCAGTATTGTGATTGCAAAATCAAGAATGTAAGATAAGCGCCAAAAAGGGGAAGCTTTGGAAATAATGTCCTATTTCCATTTGTTGAAGCAAAGTACAATAACAAGTGATTCTGCTTTGAATAATTTGATATGGACAATTTTTTAGTCCAGAGATTATTGAGTGGTCATCTTGTACCTGTYTGAGATTTGAATTTGAAAAATTGTATCTGGTTCCACCCGAACTTCTATTCACAGTTTATGAAATATATTCAACCATTAATTTCTTGATAACCTTCTAGAATCTACATTAAAGCTGCGATCAAGTCATCTTTGGGCATCATTTAGCAGTTCAATACTCAAGTGCAAAAGAAAAGTCAGAAGAAGAACCATCCTCCATCCCGACCTGATTGATACAAACTAGTTCTTGCAGCCTCGGCCTCCAGTTTCCCTGCTCAAATAAGCCTAAAGTCTCTACAACAAATCTAGGAATCACCAAAAGAATATGTTGTTTTTGTGTTTTATTGCTGGAAGTTACGTGAAATAATGAGAATAGAGCAAGATTATTGGGAGCTACTGTGGGAAGTGGAAACAATACTGAGGTTAAAAGGCATGATCCTAGAACGAAGTTACCAGGTTATTTCTTCCAAGGTTTGAGGATGGAGAGTACGATTATAATGGCTATCACTAACAGAATGGTAATGGCAATCATCATGCATTTTCTTGATTTCTTCTGCAAATTCTTAGCAGTTTGAAGAGCATCTGTGCCCATGTGTACGTGATCAACTGCATTTATCACCTGCAAAACAAACAGAGAACAATGTCGATTCCTCCATGACATAATCAAATTAGAAAACTCAATAGCATGCAGCCTAAGAAGATTAGAAAGATTTGACTCGGTAACAAAGTATCTCCAGCAATTAAGAAAGTAAAAGAGATGAAACAAATGCAGAATGGCAATAGAGAAACTGCAAGTACAACCTCGGTCTTAGATTATAATAAAACTCATAAAGACTTATAAAATTATAAGGTTAAATTTACACTATTTTAACCTAAATTTACAACGTAAATAACGTAAAGAAAGACCCTTTCTTTGGGGTTGAGGTTTCAGAGGAGGAGGAGGAKATCATTATGAATATGCTATATAACCAAATAAATGGATGGAAAATAGTGTTAAGAAAATGCAGTACTCCATGCAAACAAAACAAGTGCATAAACAAGAAAGCTAGAAGTACAAGCCTTACTTCATGTCCATATCAATTTTGTATCCTAACTACCAGAGAAACTATCATAGATAAGGTGTATTGAGAAATATGTACTCTTTTAAAATATATAAAATAGAATTACATATAATAGAAAGTTTTAATATAATAAGTTATAAATATCGAGTTTATAGATATGCAGTTTTGGGAGTTAACACTGATGCAGCAAACTTTGATAGGCTTTTGGGCTCCAACAGTAAAAGCAATTACAGTGGGGCATCCATACATTACAAAACATGGAACATTTCTAACGGGCCAGATAGTTACAACTCATAAAAAGGGCACAGAATTGGATCAGAGCACTCATTGGGCCTCCAAAGATAAACTTTGAAATAAATGGATCACATAATTATTACTGGAATGGGCTAAGTCAACATTCTACCCACCTAAATTCACACCCAAAAATCCCTCTCCATCCTCTCCTTGAGAGGCACCCGGCAGGTGGGAGGCACGGTGCACTAAAGTAGACTAGCCCTATGGTTTTGGCTTTCCTTGCTGAAGCCCAACCCCGAACCTAACCATCAAGCTTGAACTCTGATCCAGGACCCAAATGAAAATACTTGTATTATTTACGATTTAATTTAAACATTTTCTTAATTATAACGTCGAGTCTCTAAGAGAAAATATTCACTCTCAAGGTAAAAAGTATAAAGGAAATCAGTTTAATTTATAATTGTTTTAWGAAAATTTATATATAATGATAAACCCTAAAAGAGATCGATGGTTCTGATTGAGTACCTCTTTGCCTTTGATGCAGAAATCACAAAATGTTCGACTGACTTTGGGCATTCCATGCTTTACAATAATAGCTTCGCATAATTTTATGTTAATCAAATAAAAATAAAAATAAATATGTCCATTAGGGGTAAAAATGACAAATCATCCAACATCAATTAAATGAATATTACCTTATTTTCCTTCGTGTACCACTGCATTAAAAGCTTGTACTATTTTCTATTGAATAAATACAAGTATCAAATGCACATGCAAAAAGGCGACAACAAAAATAATAATCCATATGTGTATATATATTCATATCCCTAGAAATCAGATGGCAGGACAGGATTAAGGTCAATACATTTGTTTTCGAGAGCATTTAAGGAAGTTTAAAAAATGGTACCCTATCTACTTAATGCCCTTGCCACCAGAGGCATACGATTTAAGGAAGTTAGCAAACCAAAGAATCATTTCAAGCCAAACTTTACAAACAGCGTTAAAAATGTAAAGAACAAAAAGAAACAGAAGGGGAGACAAGGCACAGAATGCAGGAGAAACACTGCACAAACACACGAGATGGCRGGAGAGAAAATGCTTTTCCWATCGAMTAAAAATACAGACATCTACACAAGTRAGACTCGAATGCAAACACTCAGGCACCACCCTTGCTCTTCCAAGGTTGGATTACACCAACAACTATAATAGCTACTATTATTAAGAGAATAATAATGGCAATGCACATCCATTTTCGGGAGCTCTTCTGAAGTTTCTTTGCATTCTGAAGTGCAGTTGTCCCTGATTGGACATGATCGACTGCATTTGATACCTGGACAAGATTCAGATTAACACTACACTATGCAATTTACTTCACTTGCAACAAACGGAAAGCATAGAGATTGTAGGATCGACAGAAAACCTGACTCTCGATGTTGTCCAACATGTCTCCTTGAGCTTCAACTAGAACAGCCATGTCAAGATAAATCTTGCAAAGCAACAACCCATGTCAAAAGAGTGGATGTAATCTCAGCATTTCATCCGAATTAAATAGTACCTGTTGCAGGTCAAGAAGCTTTCTCTCGATTTCTTTTACAGCRTCGTGTCTTTCCTGAATTTCTTCTAAGGTATTGACCACCTGTATGAGTTGCATTAGGCCCCAGAAAAAGTAGTGAAGAAAAAGAAAAGAAAAGCAAAGAATTCTGAACCAAGCAATTAAGTCTGGGAAAAATATAGCATGCAAAAAGATGTGTACAGGAATCCTATTTACATTTAAGTTTCTATAGGAAAGGGAAAAATGAAAAGAGAGCCCTTTTAGCCATGTTACAGTTTGAATCTCAAATCCCAGAGGTATAGCAATTTAGCTGAATAACCCTCTGTCTTTCTCGAAATTGAGCAAGTGCACATTGTGAGAAAGATGAAAATTTCATCATCTTCATGAAATCCCATTATTTAAAGCAAAAACATACTAATTTGACAACAGCAACTAAGGCAAATGAGGCTCAAGAAAAGGATATAAATACAGAACAATCTTACCAAACTATTTTAGTTTTATAGTATCTCCTTCAAGAACTTTTACAACCTATTTTTAATAATATTGCCATCTTCCACAGATAAATTGTTTTAAGCTTGATACCAATAGTTTATTATAAGGGTATGGGAATTGATATGTGCTGAAATCTAGCAAGTTTCATTCATAAAAGGCTATTTTCCCGGATTTTGTCTCAACCATTGGACTAATCTAGGGAGTCTCTATTAGGTTTGATAGGTGAGTGATTAATTTTTCTCCGGGAATATCAAACTTAATAGAAGGTGTTGAGTCTTTTGGAAGTCTCTTTGGTGTCTAGATCCATCTAGCAGAATATGAATTTGAAATCATTTCTATGGCATACTCAGATCCTTAGCAAGGGCAAGGTGCTCTTTCTGTCCTTAAATTCACATGGCAGTGCTATGAGCATGAAGTCTTTGGCTGGTCATCTATTCTCCTACCAGCTCTTATTATGCAAGCTGGAGCATAAGAGACTGCAGCAGAAGAATAGTTCCTTGATAAACTAGTCATATATATACATTTCAAGTTTTGAGCCCCTCATACATTCCACCTGATTTGCACAATGCTCAACTATGAGCTGTAATTAATTTTTGTGAAATTATTTTGCAGGAAGAAAAGGGATGAGAATGTTATCTACGACCAGCRCAACAGGAGATCCATCGTTAGGGTGTATACAGTATGTACATCAAATATTGCACTATCAGTATCCTGGGTGTTCAATTCTTTCACAGCTTCTTGAAAATCATAAGAATATGTTTTAGGGAAGGTGTCATTAAAAGATGCAGTCAAACTTCAGGATTAGTAAACTACCATCCTCTTTCTGTAGTTGGACAAGTGCCAATTGCTTGATAGTGTATGCTAATGATATTGTATTGTTATAACATGTAAGGATAGAAAAGAGATTTAGAATTTAATCTATTTGTCCAAACTAAATTCCAAAACAAGGACTTGAACCCGTTGGAAAAGAGTAACAAGGTTGCAAGATGACAAATAACATTTCAATTTCAGCACCCATGGGCATGGACACTCCTATGGATCATAATGCCAATATTGGTCCAAATAGATGAGATATTATAGAGATCCAAGTAGGYATAGAACATTGATTGGGAAGTTGAAATGTTAACAATCATCCACCTGGATATCTCCTTTGGAACCACAGTAAGTCTCAAACTGGTCACTGGGAGGCAACGGTACTTAAGACACTTATCAAATCAATATGATTCCTTTACATTGCATGGAACCAAACTCTAACTAAGGACATGACTTGTACAAACATGAACTAACATCGAAACGGCAAGCAGCATCTGGCCTTCACTGTTTTGTCAAAGCACTCAACAATGACTCGAATTTACTATCACTAAAAGGTATTAGACTTCAGAATATAGCAATTCAAAGAGTTGATCAAGAGGAAGAACGAGTGCCATCATTTTAGGTCACTTAATATACCTCAAGCCATTGTCCTAAACCAAACCAGAAAACTATTTTCCTTATTCATGGGTACTGTTAAGCAGCTTATTCAACACATCTATATATTCTACCTTTCATCTTGTAATTAGTTGCAGWAACTSAAATCAAGTTGGTCTCATATCATCCACTAAAGGTTCTTTGAGAAAGATGGTAAAGAGAACTCAAGCCACTTTAACTGACAGAAAGAATGAACTTCACAACAAAGTCGAAGCCCAATACCTTCAAGACAGCTTTGATTTGAAATCTAATATAGAAAAGCCTCAAGTCAATACCTGTCCTCGCCCCATTTCTTGAATAGCATTCTGGAAGATTTGTTCACTGTTTCCGGTTTCTATCAGGTTGTTGATYGTCTGACATGAACAAAATTTATAAATATCATTATCCTATACTATCTCCTTAGACTAGAAAACCAATTAATCATTTAGGCTCACCTCCTCATCTGGTCTRGTTCCAGTGACTGGTCAATCATGAAAAGAATGTACAATATGTGAATAGCAATATGTGAATGGTAATCCAATCAAACAAAAGGAAGGGAGACTCAATTAATACTACTAGAGTATATATTGTTCAAACCTGTCATCACCCTCCTCTCGACGACTTCGCGATATTCATCATCTATCGTTTGTCTCAAATTCTGGTGTAGCATAGTAAATGAGTTTATCCCAAGGAAAAATAGAGCAGAGGGTGCTTTTGGGGAAGGGAAAATACACCATCAATCAAATAAGGTCACAATTGTACCTGAAATTCCATCATTAGCTCTTTAAACTTCTTTGTCAAGGCGCTGCATTTCATAAGAATATTACATGTTACGATATTAAAACTTAAAGCATCAGTTTTCAAATTCAGAAAGTTGAGCGCACTTTGTCATATTTGTTCTTGATCTATCAACACCGGTACCCTTGCCACACCCGGGCTTCTGGCGATTTGCTAAGTTCTAGAGATAGAAAGAAACTGAGCAGTTTAGACTGCTGCCTTCTAGCAAACAAGCCAATATGTTTTGGAAAATCCAAGTTGAGTTCAGAAAACAGATAAATAGATTAATACATCTCTGTTTATAGCTTCAAGTTTGGCTTTGACACCACGCGCTATCTTTCCCACTTCATCAATATCTTTCTCCATCCGCTTCCTAATGGCTGAAACCGGAAAGGGAAAAAACAAATAAATACAGAAAAGTCTTAAATAAAATTAAAAAAAAAAATCTAGAAAACACTTCGTTTCTAAATTTAATCCTATAACCTCTTTTTCCCATTTTCTCTTTTTTTTTTTTTTTTTTGGGGGTGTGTGGGGGGTTAAGTAAAGATATAAACCACAAAGAATAATGACATCAAGTCGACCAATTAACTGAATCTACCTTTGCAATTACTTTTTCGTTTTCTTCTCTTTCCTTTTGGATGTTCTTTTACCAAAGTTCCAAAAGTGTTTTGCTTAAATGGAGTATGCCAATTTATGGCAGCTAGTTAACTTGGGTTATAAAGGGCAAGTCCATGATAAGTTATGATACTCTGAAAGCATAGCTAAGAACAAAATGAAAGAAGAAATTCTACCTTTCATTGCTGATGCTTTGGTAACTGACTTTGACTCCTCATTAGCATCCTGGAAAATTTGTCAGAGTAGACTAGTTAAAACTCGTACTAGTTATACCATTGTTATCAATTACAAAGGCTGGAAGATTGCTAGAGAAGGTGAACATGCTGTGCATCTAGATCGGTAAATAAATCAACCGAATGCCAAATCAGGTCCTCATGGACGAAACTTAAAAAGATTTATATTCAAGCTCATTACAATAGAGTAAATGTGCAAATATATTGAAGATTTAGATTCAAGCTCAGTATCATCAAATAAATGCGCATTATAAGATGCATCATTACACAAGTTTTAAAGCAAGAAYTTTCATGTAAGGTATTACTAGATCTGCCACTACAAGTTTTACYATCTGACAGTTATCATATCAACACCAAAATCCATGCAGAAATAAGCACAGCAAGGTCTTATCTTAGTTGCTAACTTTATCACTAAAATCTTACCATGTCTTATGCCATTCTTCTCTTTTTGTTCTTTTTAGATGGGTGAACTAGACTCCAAAAAAGAGTAAAGTGACCATGAAATTAGCTAAATTCTTAGGGCTATGATGTTTAAACAAACAGAGCTTAGGTTTTACAAATAGACATTAAAAACAAGTTGACAATGTTTTTCGCCCTTAAGATGCTGGCCTCTCGCTTGTAAATAGAAGAACAAAGAGAAACAAAGTTAGAAAGGAAAGAGAAAAAGGGAGAAAGAAAAAGGAAAAGGAAAAAAAGAAGCAAGTATAGAACTGATGACTTCATTACTTTCACTAGACAGAAGACCGAAAAGTTGAATAAGTTAGGACATGGGCAGGTGAAAATGCTCTATAGGAAATGATCAAGAGCATGTTGGTTTGGGTCTTCATCAGGGCAAGTATTAAGCATGTCAATCATAACCCAATCGGCATCCTGCTTGAGTGCGAGAGATAAATTCATTCCTCTTACAACAGCTATTAAAATGATACCTATTAAGCGGGAAGTCAGATATTTAACTTCACCAGAAAATATGATTTGCTTCTACGCTTACAACGATTTTCTATGATAAATGAGAAAAATTAGTATTAGGATTAAATAATGGCTGATAAGAGGTTTATTCCTTCCGCTATTTGAGTTTCTGCAGTCATTCAGCTTATGAAGAAAACAATTAATAGATAAAAACATATTCACTTAAGAATATTTCATTTCCAGGAAAATAAATAAATAAAAACAGGATAAGACAACAAAATAGTACTTTGTTAACTGTGGCAGAGATCAGCAATCCAATACCAAGATGATAATATAAAATCATAAATATAATGTCTTCGTTCAAGTGCACATGTGCTTCTAAAGAAAATCAAACGAAGAAATCCAGAATTCCCACATAGAAGAAAGTATTTATTATGATATACAATTCATGATTGCTTCCTAATTCTTACTTATTCATTATAATTTATACCATAAGGACAATACTTGCTTATACTGTTACTGCTTTTGCCAATCATGAGATGATTTTCTTTATTATAGAAGACCATATACATCAAAATTCTATATCCACAACTAGTTGATAAACAAGCAATTATTAATAATAAAAAATAAACATAAATGTCCTTCATTCTTTCAAGTGGACATCGATGATTGACAGGGACTCAGACCGGATTTATTATGATCTAAGGATTTTCATATGTCCTTAATATTTGCACACAAATGCCAGTCATTTCACATTATAAATACCTAGAACTGAATATGTATGCTTCAGTAGTCATACTGACCAGCTGGAAACTAAAGGCAATAGTTTAAGATGCTGTTAGCTAGTCCCATGACCCAAAAAGGTCCTTGCAATTAATGACGGTTCAATTAATGCATGGTTTCAGCATTTTCACCTTCACTAAAATTTGTGATACAAGTCCAATGTTGATAAGTGAAGAAAACAGATGTAMTTTTCCATCTCCTTGACTCTACCATATCTTCTGGAACTTCATCCATTCTAAACGTAGTTTAACTTGCATGTCTTTTCAGAACACTAACATATGAAATCAAATACATCCCAAAGGTGCCAAATTCATTAAATCCTATAAGCAATTTATGGTGGTTCAACTAGCGCATGGTTTTTAGCATTTTTTTCAACTTCACTAAAATTTGCAATACAAGTTCAAAGATTCTATCATAATTTCTAGCTTTATCATTCTGGACATAGTTTAACAAAATTATACATTGTATTTCCAACTTCTAACATGTGAAATCAAATATACCGCAACCAAAGGTGCCAAATTTTAATAATTTCCTATGACCAACTTAAAGCCCCCTATAGGCCTTTCACCAAAATCATATCATTTGTAGTTGCTACCGAAACTACTTCTTAATGACGAAATAAGTAACCAAAAATATCAGCACCTACATTTCAAAGTCTAAGACCTAAGTCATTTCAAGAAAAACATGACCTTACCTATCTAATTAGACATTCTAGCACCTTTGAAAAGGGTAATAGCTGGTAAGAGCTTTCTGTAAGATAAAGCAATATCACTCCAAATGTTGATTTTAATCTATAAACAAGAGCTATAACTTTAAAATCTKTCAAAAGTTACTAGAACATAACCAAATTTGTATTAAAGCAATCCAACTGATTGAAATATTAGATTTCAAAGATTTGTTGGTACAGCAGGTCACAATCTTGAGACTTCCTAAAAATATAGCTGCTATGTTGGTTAGTCCTGCATATGCTCTTATATGTGAGTCAATTGCACACCAGACCAGGAGGTTTACAACACCAAGGTTTCTAGAAAGAGACGCAGAAAGAAAGAAAGGAGGAATTACAATGATAAGAGGATAGGATGTATTATTTATGAACTTTAGTTGATGTGCAAAGAAGAAGTGGCATAGAATATGACAATCAGACAATAACACAATTAAAGCAGATCAAAGCCAGGGAAATAGTCCATGATGAGAACTATCACATACCTTGAGTTTCTTTAGTAACGCCGACAGTTTATCGACCTGCTTTTCAACTTCTTGTATCTACAACCAGAACAGAGACACTGAATCAGAAAATTGGGCATTTATGAGCAAGGTGGAGATTTTCTTTACCCTAAGGTAACCAGAAGAAATAGTTCACATAATTCATTCAGCATGAATATATATACCTGTTTATTGAAAGCTTCCATTCCCATATCTGAATTACTCCTTGTATACCTGGCACCCATCTCAATATCTGGTTCTCCAGAAGGATTCGCTTTGGCCTCTCCAACAAATGAATCCTAAAATGGTATATCATCATACCAAATTGAAAAATAATTATTAAAAAAAGTTCAATAAAAACACGGGCTGYAAGGATCAAGACATACAAATTCACCTTCCCACGGAACTAAGAGGGAGAAAGAAGTACAAAACATTATAAACTAGACAATACAACTAAATCAATTTTATCCAACTTTTACTGCACTCGTAAAAAGTTAATAGCACAAGAATGACTTTTACTATTAACAGAAGGAGAATTATTCTGGGTTCTACTAAATTTTATCAAAATGATATCTTTTCCCTTTATTTTCCTTTCTCTTCCTGCGTTTAAGCTCCATAAAAGCAGATAATTTTCAGAACTGGTATGTCCGGAAGATGATAATACCAATAGCATAGCTCGAGACACTAAGGTAGACAGGTTAGCAGAACAATTGAGGGGGGAAAAAAAAAAGAAGAATCACGTCATTTTGGCGTAGCCTAAGACAATCTCTGTACAAGCATTCAACTTCTTGTTTTTACCAAAAGGGTTCTTTCCAAAAACCTTCAAATCATTCAAAGATCATAACATCATCATGAAGAAACAAATGAAAATCAAGAACAACTTACCAAAGGCAACCCAAATAAACCCCAATTCAAATATTACCCAAGAGCATCAAATAGTAAAATTCCAATCACTATTGTAAAAACCAATCAGCAGCAACACAATCAAATTCAACCTATACACATGATTAAAACAAGAAAAATCGACTCACTGTGAGAAGGTCGTTCATCTTGCTGAATTCACCTTGATCAAAAGAACAAGAAAGAGGGTTGAATTTGAAAAGGAGAAAAGGAAAGGTAAAGAGAAACAAATAATGGAGTATTCGGTCTTGTATTAGCTGTTTGGCTAGGGAGGTGATACAGTGTTGAACTGTATTTTTTATTGATAGTTACTTTTGGGAGGCCGGCAATGGGGACGAGGCGAACAAAGGGACAGAAAAGGGCGTTACATTCAAAACCGAGACAAGATCAAATATTTGAGATAAAAGGAAAAATTCCAACGGAATACCAAATGTGATWTCAGTAAACCCAGACAATACGTTATGTTATAAAATTAGGCATGATATAATGCAGAGATGGTAAAAACATGATTAAACATGGTTTGGTATATATATTTAACTTTTTTGTTATTTATCATAATATATCAAATAATGTAT